>JAOEHY010026138.1:0-25361 GCA_025447955.1 Psilopsiagon aurifrons
CAATCCCCCTGCCATGGGCAGGGACACCTCTCACTAAACCATACCACCCAAGGCTCTGACCAACCTGGCTTTGAACATCATCAGGGATAGAGTATTCACAGCTTCCCTGAGCAGCCTATTCCAGTGCCTCACGAAGAGTTTCTTCCTTATATGCATCCTGAACTTCCCCTGTTTAAGTTTGAACCCATTACCCCTTGTCCTATCACTACAGCCTCTACTGGAAAGTCCCTCTCCAGCATCCCTATAAGCCCCCTTCAGATACTGGAAGGCTGCTGTGAGGTATCCATGCAGCCTTCTCTTCTCCAGGTTAAACAGCCCCAACTTTGTCATCCTATCTTCATATGGGAGGTGCTCCAGTGCCCTGATCATCCTTGTGTCCCTCCTTTGGACTTGTTCCAACAGTTCCATGTCCTTTTTATTTTGAGGACACCAGAATTGTACACAATACTGCAAGTGAGCTCATTTAAGCTGGATTTCGGCCCTTGTAGTAAATTAAATTTAAACTGGATTTCAGCCCTTGTAGTCCTCAGAGTTCCCTCATTTGAAATTGAAAGTGACACGTTGAACCCATAACAACTCTATTACAATGTGGCCGTTAAAAAGATGTTTGGAAGGATTGATGTAAGTAGCTTTTAATATCCTATTTCCAACATCAATAATCTAATTTAAACTGACCGCAGCTATGTTTATTAACTGCATTTTTAAAAAATCATAGCTAATTAATTTTTAAACTTTACTTCACATTATATTAGTGACAAACCTGTGCTCTTATCTCTGACTGGTATTTAAAGAGGTGGCAGGTTTTGTGCACCTCAATGCATCTCCAATTCTTCTTTTTCCTTTTAACCCAGTCCTACTTTCACAAATGTTCAGAAAAAAATTGATATTCTTAAGTCTCTTCATTATACAACACTGACTGCCCCTTGCTGTCACTTCCTTTCTAAAATAAACTTTCTATACTAACATGACCAGAAACTCACAGAGCATATTAAATATGACCTCATTAAGGGGTATAAATGCTCAGCTACTATTATGTTACTTGTGTTTTACACTATGGATCAAATGAGCCTTTGGTTCTGTGAATGGACTTCACTGGCCTAATACTTGTGAGAGCACAATTTGGTTGATTATAGCCAGTGAACATTTAGTACTTTTCTGTTGGTTTGTTATATGGAAATTAGGACGGGAAGGGGCCTAGACAATATGTCTTCTGTGCTGGATGTATTTTTTGGTCCTTACTATGATACAAATGCAAAACATTACTGCAATGTTTATTTATGAAAGTCTAAGGATGGGCTGGAGCTGGGTGGAACTGCTACTAAGGGCTCTCTGAGAAATAATGTCAAGGATTACTTTCTTAGCAGATTACTTTCTTAGCATTCAGCATTAAACTCCCAATTTAAAAGCAATGCAACATGGTGCTCCTAGTGGTAATCCACCTTTTCCCTCTTTTATTCTCATCCAAATATAGTCAGCCTCTTACAATATCTTTATCCTAAAACCACTTCTTTCAATCCATCTTTCCAGCTCTGTAACACTTCCTGTTGTTCTTTTCTACATTCCTGATCTATCAATATCTTTCTGGTACAGAGGTGCCTTGAACTGCACAAAACTGTTGAATGTGAAGCTACAGAAAGACTTCAGAGAGAAAAATTATTACTGCCACTTCCCTGCTCCATGATGAGATCCTTCACAATCTGGGATTTTAATGCTTAGTGGCCATTTCAGCTGTTATATCAGCTTTTACTTCAGTTTTTATGTGCAGACTTCATGATACCAGAATTACCCATCTGTCGTGGAAGCAGGGCTGCTGTGCACTTCAGGAAATGGTGTGTTAAACTGCAGAGCCAAAGCGAAGGCTAACTGGATGCCTATGTATACACATAGCATTTGTAACAGCTATCCCGCACTGGCACACTGTGCTCCAGGGTATGTCAGGCATACACTCAGGTTTCTGTCTTCTAGTTTAGCTCTTCTCCTGTGCAACTCACCTGAGCACTCCCAACACATGAGCTTGCCTAATTTCTTCTTTCATGTATATTTGCATTTTCCATCCCAGATGTGATTCTAATATATACCCAGGGAGGAAGCAATATATTGCTTTAGTCCATGGTGTGGACATCATCTTTTGATCATCACCTTAATTCTTTTTACAGCTATGCCAAGGGAGCTAAAACACATTTTGTAATCTGAAAGGAAATAAAAGCATGCTGGGAGCATCTAATGGTTAATAGTCAGCAGTAGGCAGCACACTTCTAAGTGCCCCATTTGCTTACAGTTCTGCTCTTTTAAGAGCTCATAATCTGCAAGGAACTGCCATAAATGTAAATATACAATACAATTTCAAGCTCTCTTCTACCCTGTGTGCTTCATGTTTATCATTGAAACTTTTGACATCTTGCGTACAAGTTCAATGGAATATATAATAACTTTTTAAATTAAAACTGATTGCTAAGCACTGTCTACAGAGGTAAACGAACTGGTTATCAGTCACACTTGGTTTAAATCTCACACTCTGTTACCTAGCTAAAATCCCAACTAAATATTCTACAGAAGTTTTTCAAAACACAAACAAGAATACGAGGAGTAAATATCTATGCATAACCACTAAATCATTTACTTTTAATTCACCCAAAATATATGATCTCTTTGTAAATCACAAAATGAAAATGTAAATGCAATGCAAAACTTCAGAGGAATTTCTATCTACAGAGAGATCATGTCTAGATTTCCCATCAATCGCAGGTATTACTCTCTTACCCAGCAAGTTATATTTAAAAGGATTTGTGTGGTCACCACTGCTTTCTCTGCTTCAAAATTGTACTCTGTCATATCTTGGTAAGCATGATTTGAAGAACTGAGAGAGCAGCAAATCAAAACAGTGACAAAAAAAGCCCCATGGCATAGAAATGGGTTACTGAAGAAATCGCAGCAAATAAATTTCAGCAGAAGCAATGTCAGGTATCAAATAGGGGTGGAAAACATCTTCCTCCAGGCAGTAGGATGTGTATTGTTTTCACCCAAAACCAGCAATGACAATTCTGTAGCTAAAGATTAACAGCAGCAGAAATCAAAACAGAGATTTCTAAAATCCTTCATGTAAATGATGCAGACCCAAAATGAGTATCAAGAACATCATTCAGCTGCAAGCTACGGCAAATCATAGAGAAGACTATACCCAATATCCGTTGATACGCACTGAGGATGAACTCTGTCTTGTAAAGGATGGAAAATCTCCTTTCTCACCACCTGGTTTTCTAGTCACTGCAGAGCAGGGCTGGTAGGAAACCCTGTTCACACTCCAGGCTCAAGGCTCATCAGGCCTTTGTGGAGACAGGAACAAAAAAAGAGCCAGTGACCTCAGAAAGCAAGTTTATTTTAAAAGCACCTAAATCCTGGGAAGGGGACACAGGAAAGCCCATGAGCTTTCTCTCCTCCTGTCCCTTTTTGTGTCCAGACATTTACTAGATGTAATCTACTCTAGCTGATAATGAAATGTATCTCACACTGAGTGTTTGGAACAATGTACTAAAATCTTCTTGGCATCAATGGGTTTTGGATCTGAACATTAATGAATTTCAGAAACAGGACAAGTGCCTTCTTGCCTTAAAGGAAGAATACTCTGGAAAAGAAAGACTTAATGGTTAATATGTAACTTGGATGTAGCTGGAAAAAATAGCAAGAAAAGAATAGAATTAGTAATAAAATTTACAAAACTTTGGCATTTATTTAAGTTGACCTTGTACATGACTTTACATATAAATTAACTTCTTTTCTAATCTATGATGATATGGAAGAACAAAAAAAAAATTATGAAGATAATACATTTTCTGAGTTCACTCTCTTAATTTTATTAGTGAATTTTCTGAGAAAAAAAAACAGTTCTTGTTTAAAATTTTCTTCAATTTTTACAGATTTTTAATAAGAAATTCTTCCCTTGTGGATTATTTAGTCACCTACAATTCGTTCCCATGTCTGGGATATTATACCTAAGTGTAGTGACTATCACTGTTTCTTTCTTGTAGCTAACTTTATGAACCACAATTGGCTTTCACTAGAATCAATTTTGGTTAGTCATCAAAATATGTCTTTGTGATTAAACAAATCCTGGGTGTTCGCCAACGTAGATCTTGATTTGCTTAAACACTTCCAATAAAATATTAGAAAGGGATGGAAACATAGTCAACAAAACCTTTTAACTAGAAATTGTTTTCATATTGGTTATTTTTTCTGTTCTTTTTCAGTCAATTCTAATATATGGCTACTCAATGATTGCAGTACTGGAATTTATCTATTTGGAAAAGTTGTATAATACAAATTATTCCCTGTTTTCAGCTGCTTACTTAAAATGTAAGCAATTATCACAATGACACCTTAACATTTGTAACTTCACATTTCCTCCCTTGCTTCTGTTCATCTGTAATCCTTGTCGAAGAAATTCAGGCAGTGATGTAAAATAGATAGCAATTGACTAGTTTTGAGCTTGCATGAGATGAAAGTTTATCTTTATTCAGAATTACAGCAGAAAATGGTTGATCAGACTGAAACTTGGACGGGCTAGCTAGCCAGCACAGAAAAATAGTCTGAAAAAAGCTCAAATAATATAGACATGTGGATCTTTACAATGTCTTAGAACTTCATCCCAGAAAAAAAAACCCTGATGTCCTAAAATGCTCATGCAATGATCACAGACCAGACTTTCACATTTTATTTTTGTTTGTTCTTTTTTATCCAAATATCTCAGAAGCTTGAAAATGAAGGACTAAAAAGATCTATATGCTCTAACAAACAGCAATAAGTGATAGCCTATGGCCACTGGAGACTATGGTAGAAAGTTATGGTCTTCAAAACATAAGAGACTAGAAGAGCATTATGCTTTTCAGGGAAATAAAAACCACATCTATAAATAGACTGGTAATGGAAAGACTCAGTGGTTACTGGGAACTGATAACAGTAGCTAACCACAATTTACTGGTATTTTAAAATTCTCCTTGTTCTGTCTTTATCTGTTCTCCATTTCTATTATTTCATGCGCCTATTTGTGAAATCCTATACATTTATCTGGTTGAAGATTATTTCACTGTGGTTGCTATTCATTTGGTAAAGCATATGAAGGACAGCTAATCATATTGCTTAATATAAATTTTATGGGGGAGCAGGATTGTGTTCCTCAACCTCTTTTATTCTTAGGAACATTCATGCAAAGCATGATAATATTAGCAATATTATTTTATGTTTGTACAGTATTTTCCATCTGAGCTGCTTCAAAGCAGTTATGAAAAGTATGTAGCATGCAGTAGATCTGTGAGGAGACTCCTGATTTCCAGTCTTGTCTCTGCACATTTGGACCCATCTTTCTCATCTGTCCTGTAAGCTGCTGGAGTTCATTATCACCAGCTAAAAATAGCTCATTGTAGAGTTGAGCTCATTAAAAAAGATAAAATTATGCCAAACTCACATAATTTTGGTCAGTTTATGCCTAGTTTGGTAGATACAATCATTTTATAGGCTTCAGTTTTTGTAATCCAGAGAGACTGTTACGGCTTATGGATGTCTCCAAAAGAGAGCTGACCCTTTTCTTCCACCGTCCTCCTGTCACCTCTTTCAGTATGTGCTTTGCTATTAGAAACTTTCCTGATCTGTGAGCTGAAGCTCTCATCAATGTGCCCAGTCCAGATAAAGGTTTACCTTTAGGAGTAGTGAGGCATAGACTATGCTTTTGTTCTTTGACTTAGAAAGAACAAAACATAGGATAAGTAGTAAGAGTCTTTGCAACCAAGGTCCTTCTCAAAGCAGGGCTAGCTCCAAAGTCAACCTGTGCTGCCCTTGGCCTTGGCCAGCTCAGTTTTGAATATCTCCAAGGATGCGTGTTCCACAGCTTCTCTGGGAAACCTGCTACCTGAATTAATCATTCTCACTGTGAGGACGTTTTCCCTCACACCTAATTAGAACTTGCTATACATGTGCTACCATTGTGCCAATGAGGGCCTGGTTTTGTTCCCACCATCATATGCTGCTGACTCCTGCGCATGGTCAGGCCCTCTCCTCTACTTGTTCACTTGATGATGAATATGATGGGATCCAGTGGTGGCCCCTGAGGATGCTGTTTTTAAGCAGCCATCAGTTGCACTTGGGACCACACTCAGGAGTTCAGCCAGTTTTTCACCTGCTTTCTAGTTAGAAACATAGAATCATAGAATGGTTTGGGTTGGAAGTCCAGTCCCTCTGCAATGGGCAGGGACACCTTCAAATAGATCAGGTTGCACAGAACGACATCCAGCCTGACCTTGAATGTCTCCAGAGATGGGACCTCCCCCACCTCTGTGGGCAACCTGTGCCAGTGTTTTGCCACCCTCATTATAAAGAATTTTTTCTTCACATCCAGTCTGAATCTCCCCTCTTTTGGTTTAAAACCATTCTCTCTCATCCTATTGCAACAGGCCCTGCTAAGAAGTCTCTCCCCATCATTCTCATAAGCCCCATTTTAAGTGGAGAAAAACTGCAATAAGGTTTCCCCAGAGTCATTTCTTCATGCTGAATAACCTCAACTCTTTCATATTTTCCTTCAGTTCATTTTTCTCTTCAAGAAAAACATATTCAAGACTCACATTTCTTAAAGGTTTATAGAGCTGGATTCTAGATATTTTTTATTGTTTTACCAGCCTTACTTTTGCTAAACCTGCTAGATTTAAGAAACATGTAAAGCAGGTACAAAACCTTAAATTATTAACAAAAATGGCTTTCATTTCCTCCTCCCCTCTGCATTTTTTAATGCATGAGTGTTCTGACTATAGGAACCTATGGGCAAAACAAGGCTCACCATTACTGCTTCTGAGGGAGAGTTGCTCCTTCTACTGTCAGAGCTGAAAAGCTCCCTCAAATCCAGCTGTGGCAGAGATGCTTTTCAGGAAGAGAACAGAAGAGCAGACAAGACGCCTGCAGGTATTGCCACAAAGAGCTTGGAGTTTAATTTCTGCCTGCTTGTTTCTCACCCCTCTGTACTTACACCACATATTTGTTCAACTATGATGATTTGGTGAAATAACCCTCTTCTGAAATGCTGTAGGTGTTTGACTTAGGTAGGCTTTGAAAGGGGAAGATGAAAAATCAAACCATTCTGTCTCCCAGATATGATATCCCTTGCTCTTCACAGAGAGCACTTCCAATCCTGATTATTTTTTTTTAGTGTAAATATAAATGACTCTGCTCCTTTCACTGGAACAAAATCGTTTTCTCCATTTTTATTCTTCCCTGAAGAAAAAGCCTGTTTCAGTTGTATTGGATATCACAATTACCATCAAAACATGATCTGAAATGGTATGTAATTATTCTCTCATTTGCAGATCAGTGTTTGACAGACATGCCTGAAGGCATAATAGATTCATATCCCTAACAACCTTCTAGCAGCTGAAATCTATAAACGGCGTATACAATGTGCAAATTGCCATTTCAAAAAATCAGAAAGGCTTAAAATAAGTCTCTGAAAAGTAAAGTAACTAAATCAAACTCCAAACAGTGTACACATTCAGTAACAGAGCAAACTGGACAGTCATTTGATAATTCTCTTTCGAATTGCATTCATTTTGTTAAAGGACATGACCAAAATGGGAGCTAATTCTTCTTAATTTTGCACTGAAGTCAAGACAACTACACTGATGTAGTTCTGGAAACCACAAAAACTCACAAAGAGGGTAAGAGTAAGAAATAGGAACTTAGATAGCACTCTACAATACGCATCTTTGGTATGCTTTCGGATTTCAAAGGAGCTTAGGGACAAGTTGTGTTGTATTGCAGTTGTATTGTAGCCAAAACTTCATTGCCTAAAATTGAGCTGTCTTCTGCAGTAGCATATCCTTTGGGCTTTATTAATGCAAGCTTTGCTAGATCAGAAACATTTAAGACCTTGCAGTGAAACTGTACCTCTAGGAGGGATATTCAGAGTTCAAAGTTGAGGAGTTTTTGTCAGAATCAGGAAACTGGATGTTCTGAAAAATCCAATTACAGCTAGCATATGAATCACTAGGTCAACAAATGCAGGGAGAATACATTTCACATAGGCAGCTATCCTCAGGGGCACACCAATGATCTTAACTGTTCATAAAGAAGTGTCAAACAGTCTGTTTTTAGAATTTAGTGAAAGGACTCAACCATGCATTCCTTTTACCTTACCCTTTAATTCATTTGTCCAGTTTCAGTAGTTGAAGGAACAAACATGAGTGTTGAAAAAGGAAAGAAAAAAATTGAATCAAAAGGGAGACAGGGCCTCTCTTTCTTCATCAACTGAACTCAAGCTACACAGCATTGCATTGTATTTGCCAGAGAGGAGAAGATGCAGCCAGGGAGTGCAAGCACCCCTTTATACTGCCTAGTGCATGGGGCAGCCCCCTCACCAGCCTATGTCCCACTGCTGGACTGCTTCACCAAACTTGTTTGTTGTATACCCAGAAGGCAGTAAAGCCTCTTTACCTCATGGACTGATAAGATCTCTGGTTTTCAGCTGAAAGGAAAAGAGGGATTCCTGTGTCCTTCTTATAGTTAGATGATGCAAGTAGTCTATTCACCAAGTAGTCCTACAACCATGGAAAAAAACATGGCATGACTTTAAATCCATCAAGAAGTATTTAGCAATGGGAAAGCAAAAAATGAAACCTAAAGTAAGAGGCTGATTTCATTACACTCAGAAATTGTTTTTGTCCAGTGAAAATCAATCCTTGCTAAACTAATGCAATACTAACAATAGAAATCAGTTATTATTATCAGAATATTTAAATCTCTACATCTGCTGCTTATCTATGGATGAGACAGTAGGTATTAATACTTTTCTTATTATGTGATTCCATAGTTTCCAGATTTTGCAACGGAATTTGGATATCATAGAAAGGAATTATATTAACACAGCAGTATCTAAGTGGAGAGTTTTCTGTTAGGAGCAGTACCTATGCTTTAACTACAGCTGTATAACAGTGAATCAAAATATAATGATCATCCAAAAGATCAAAGCTAAATCTAGTGATGAATCTGTACAAAATGAAGCACAAGCAGATGCTCTCTCATGAAAATATATATTTAAACATTTCAGCAGACTTTTGTGTTCTCCATTAAGTAGAAATACACTCTGTCACTTATGCTATCAAAGCTTAAAGCATTTAAAGCAGTAGCATTTCTTCCACATTTAGCATGCATGACTCTTGGTTAATACTCCCTAGGTACTTTAAAAACTGAATTATCTGTTCATATTTAAATCCTGAATCATGTTCCATTTAGGTTGCTCATACAAAGTCTTACTGAATCTTTTTAATCCATTTCAGCTTTAGCAAACATACTCTTCAGTATTTCAACTGAAGGCCTTCCTGTTTGCACTAATTTATGGTGAATAAATTGGTTTCTGCAATTAGAGCGCAAGCCCCTAAAGCCAGAAACCCCCTAAATAATTGCTATCGTTCATTTTGAGATGTAACTTAATTACTAAATCTAAGTACTAGAGCTATGAACAAGAAGCTTATTTTGAGTATTAGGCAACTTGCAATAAAGTGTTGAAACTTCCTAGTGGAAATATGACGATCCCTACACATTTAAGTAATGAATTTCAAGCAATGTGAAGCATTACATAACATTCAAAAATATAGGAGATAAAACAGCTTTCTTTTAGAAAAACCACTTTTATATAAGCCTATTTAAGCATATATGTCAATTATGAGCAGTAGAACTGTTAACGTTCCAGACAAGCACAGAACCTTTTGTCCCTACTGTTGTGACCTTTTGTTGGAGCAAGCAACAAATATTATGTGGGTTTAGAGCTTTGCTCAGCCTGTGGATGTGAAGATAGACAGAGCCAATTCTTCTTCATGTAGTCATTTCATGTGAAAAATGTGAGTAGTGCCAGGTGCAAAGAAATGCCTGTGTCAGCTGGAGGAAATCTGGCTACTGTGCTGGAAGACTCATCTTTCACCAGCCCTTGTGGAGGGATCTTGGAAGCTAGCTGTACAAACGCAAGTCAAACTCAGGCTTGGGGATGTGCATAGTAACACATTTCGTCATGTGTAGAAACCGCAGCTATTGCTTAGCTCTGTGTCAGATTAATTACAAAGTTAGGTAAGACAAAATTACCTCAATGTTTCCTAAGAAAATATTGCTATCCCTAAAATGCCTCAAAAATAACAAATTAGTCAGTGGTGAAGGAAGTTGTAAAGTTGTCTAAGGTAAGAGTACCAGGAGAAAAATGGATTTCTCTGCACTAATCATGGTGGAAATTTCCTCATCACAGTTGAACAGGAATTTGTAGTGCCGTTCTAGAAGCGACAGAATAGTTCAACTTTTATTTCTTTCAAGTGCCACAAGGCAGTGACAACAATAAATGAAAGATATTTGTAAAAGGAGCCTGCTGTTTAGGGTTTATGGGAAATGCAGCATTCGTGATGATAAATGATATCCTTCTCTGAGATCGTGTAGGGTCATGCCTGATACTAGTTTCAGAGAGAAGTGTAAGGCAGTTTCTGAAAGCCTTAGCACAGCATTTTCTTGTCACTATGCCAGCATTTTAACATTGCATGAAACTTTTTTTTTTGCTTCATAATAGCATAATCTAAATTGACAGTTTCTTTTCTGAAGTTATAATGAAATTTCCATACACAGTTCAACCTCCAGGCAAGGCGTCGTTTACAACACTGATTGTTAAGCAAACATTGCCCCATTAGTCACCAGATCGGTATGAAATGGAAGTGATCAAAAGGTAAAAAAAAAAAAATAATTAAGCAACAGATTGGTTGGGAAAATAGCTTTCTGAAGTTCTTATTACACAGTCATTTAAAACAGTGATTCTTAACATTTTATGAATACAACTTTCAGTTTTTCAAAATGCATTGAATAGATGATCTCTTTTCTAATATCTTCATTTCTCATAATGGTCTGGAACAGATGCTCTAAAGAATATGCCAAGAAAATAATAACATAGTAATACAAAGTAAAATCAGAAAATCACACTAATGAGGTTTAAGTCCTTGTCAATAGTAATATTAATAGTAAAAGTAGTAGCAATAGTAATCTCAATGTCATCATTATACATATGTATTTGTTTTCTCACTTGGTATTCTCTTAAAATTTTTATATCAACATTATATTGTCACAGTATCTATGACTATTACTACTTACTGGCAGATAGTAAGGCAGCTGCCCACCACCAATTGATCTTCCACTGAGGTCCTTGGGAAAGTTGGTCGTATTTTGACCTGCATAATGGGCTTTTCTTCTGGAAAATAGGGAGATTAAGTTTAAATCTACAGTTTTCTTGCACATAGGTGGGACCTATGTGAGCTACATGCTCCTGTCCTGGAAGCTGTGAAAAGTTGCTGCATCCTATCATTTGGACATAGCCAGGGAGTACTAGGGATTTGTCTTAGATAGGCCTGGCTTTGCTTTCAAACGTTCTTTTGCTGGATTTTTTTTTTCCCCTTTTTCACATAAGGAGAGGGTGAGCAGGTTTTCTTACTTATCTCTCAGCACAATCCTTTGCCTTGGTTATTCCTATCATGGATTTTTTTGTGCATGTCATCTCCAGTGCAAGTTCTCTTTTTGGCATCAATAGATGTTCTTCATACTCTTCATCACTGCCTTTTTTACGTTCAATCTGTTTCTTTGGGAACAGATTCAGGATCTGTATGGTTCATGCATCTGTTTTAGTCATGGCAGTAAATCTTTCACTACTTTCTATTCCATTTAATCCTGCCGGTATTGTAGCAATTTCTTCTGTTTCCTAGTGGATGGTGCACATTAAACAGCATTTTTTATAGAGCTCTCTACAATGACATCAAACCCTTCCTCTGTGTGGTTGCAATTAATTTTGAATGAGATGATGTGTATGAGCAATTGAAATGAATATTGCCAACATGTATTGTTAGCTTTGATATGCTGTGCACTGTGCATATCCGTAGTTTTGTTAGCTTCTACTGAAATTTTAGACATTTCCAAGACTTTTGTAACAAACATGTATTTGCAAGCTGTAAATTTGCAAGCTATACATTTTTTGTAGAGAATCACTTCCTTTCCAAAGCATGCAAAATTATACAAACTAGGATGAGATATATTGAATATAACACTTGTTTCTGAAAGGGGACTCATGGCAACACAATATTATCAAGAGTTGTTGAAACAGATACATGGTTAGATAGTAAGATGTGTACAATTCCATTTGCAATTTTGTGATTTTCTTGAAGAGTCATCTCAATGAGAATTGAAAAAGTTTCAGAATGTAAAAAAATCTCAAAAAGAAAGCATTTTCTTAACTCTGAAAATATCAGAGATATTAGTTCTACACCCAATCTGGGATACGTTTCAAAGCCATGTTCTTCCTCTGATTCTTTCGTTTCACCATCTGACATATCATCAAACTCCTAATGAACCAATGTAGTGTCACCTGGCTTTCTGTCTTTGCTTAAAATGCAGTTCAAAAGTCACGTTTAGAGGTTCTAACATGCCATTCATTTGATTTTACTGTGAATACAATACAGAAATAATCACACTGCCAGAATATAGTGTAATGTCCCATAATGCATGATGGTTCTTCTAATGGTTCAGGTTTGAAATGGAGTAATTTTCCTAGACTAATCACCTCATCAAAGTGTCATAATGGAAGTCTCAAGTGGTCTCTGTAGCCTTGAATTCAAAGCATTACACCAATCTAAATTTCATAATTGACCTGCTAATGCTTCTGCAGCAGAAGCCTCAACAACCTTCAGTTGAAATAATGTTGCCAATGCATATTCACATACCTCACATTGTAGTACTAATACAGCAAGGTCTTAACAAAGTTTTACTGATGCACTCCTGAGGTTATTGCCATCATGTGAAAACCACTCTTTTGTGAGCAAGAAGTACACACCAAAGTGGATGTCTTCACAATATTTCTTTTTTAAACTGAACAATTACGCTCTACGAATATTCAGAAAACATTAAACTCACCTTGACCTTCAGTTCTTATGTTGCAATAAGGAGAAATGCTCAGCTGATTAATACGATTCCTATCTGTTTTGCTAATGTTCATGTCCTGTTTATTATTTTATTTAAAATATATCTCAGAAAGAATTAGATGCATCTTTCCTTTGAGGGATACAGGAGTAACTGTGTTTTGGTTTTCCGTCTTAAATGGAAACTTCCTGGTTTGCTTTGACATAAGTAAAAGATGCAAGATTTTCCTTGTGTTAGGAAATACAACATTTAAATACACAAAAATATCGTTGTCATGGTTTAAGCCCAGCTGTAACTCAGAAAATCATGCAGTCTCTCTCTCTCACTCCTCCCCCGTTAGAATCGAAAGAATCTAACTCCACAGGTTGAGATAAGAACAGTCCAGAAACTAAGGTATAACACAAACCACTGCTGCTACCACCAGTAATAATAATGATAAGGGAAACAACAAGGGAGGAGAACACAACCACTCACCACCTGCTAACCGATACCCGGCCCAACCAAGCAGTGATCTAACCCTTACAGATAACTGCCTCCAGTTTATATAGTGACCATGACATGCTGTGGTATGGAATACCTCTTTGTTCAGTTTGGGTCAGGTGTCCTGTTTCTGCTGCCTCCCAGCTTCCCCTCCAACCTGGCAGAACATGAGATTCAGAAAGTCCTTTGTCAGTCTAAACATTACTGAGAAGCAACTGAAAACATCAATGTTATCAGTGCTGTTTCCAGGCTGAAAGTCAAAAAAACAGTGCTGCACCAGCTACTAAGAAGGAGAAAAATGACTGCTACTGCTGAACCCAGGACAATTGTGAACAAACACAATGAGCTGGGAAGTGCTGAATTATCACAGAAATCATATGGTGTTGGTGCTGCTGGAACATGCATAAAGATTTTTGAGGACATTGAATTCCTTGCTGTACAGTATGTCAGAAAGTTTTTGTCTCATCTTGAAAAATCACTCAAGAAATGCATCTCTTTTGTGAGGTACAATTCTGCTCAAATTAAAACAAGGTTGCAAGCAAAGGTGGTGCTGATAATCTTAGACTGACAATTTCTTTGCAAAACCAAGTTCTCCAACGCCTCCAGAAGAACTGTATGGATAAGCTTCAAGGATTAAAACGCTTCAGTTTGAAATTTGAGAAACTTACAAGAAACTGTGAAGAAATAGAAGAACCATTGCTCTATATTTATGACAAGATATTATCCTTAGCCTTGTTACCCAAGGCACAGTCAAAGAAAGTCAGTTTTTTAAAACATTTAAATGGTTCTTTTTTGTCAGTTATAACTGGCAGTGAAGCATTTGCTACGTATTCACAATATTAAAATACAGAAGATGCACTGCTTTCCAGCTTGCCCTTGTGTCTTAATGAGTCTGTCAGAGAAGTACACTGAAATATAGCATTAATATGAGGGGCAAAGCAGAAGTAATAACTATTTCTGATAATTCCTGTAGAATTCAGAAAACAAAGCACAACAGTAAGACAGCATTTTCAGCATGGTAAAAAATCTAGACATTGCTTTTATTGATGGATCAAATAAATTAAAATGAAACCACACAAATAGAAAAAAAAAGGGGGGGGGGGAAATAAAACCACAATTCTTATGTGATTTTTATTTAGTTTTCTTCCAAAACCACAGAAGGTGAATGTATCAGGAAAAGGATGAAGTAAATCTCCTTTTATTCAAATTATGTTGCTTAAACCATAACTTTTCTTACAGGAATGCAAATATTAATGCACTAATAATAGACTTCTTAAAAATGTCAAAGACAAAGAGCAGTTCTAAGAAAATATCTATTAAATTTCGCAGTTTCCTAAATGGTCTTAACTGTCTTTTCTCTTCATGTATCTGTTGCCTAGTAAGATCTCAAACACTGACTCAGGCTACCAGCAGAGTTTCTTTTGCAAGAAAAGATCTGTTTGATATTTCCATTTAAGGATTTTTAGGCACAGACCTGGTAACAAGTTCAGGGTAGAGGTTTTATATTCCCAGGTAGAGCCATATCTTTCTGGTAGTCTCAGAAGACGACACATACCGTACCTGCTATAAAAATATGGAATATGAAAACTTATGTTTAAAAATCTTAGAGAATCATAGAATAGTTAGGGTTGGAAAGGACCTTAAGATCATCTAGTTCCAACCCTCCTGCCATGGGCAGGGACACCTCCCACTAAACCATGTCACCCAAGGCTTTGTCCAACCTGGCCTTGAACACCGCCAGGGATGGAGCTTTCACAACTTCCCTGGGCAACCCATTCCAGTGCTTAACCTAATTTTAATATGTAATTTGGTTAGTCTACTTCCATTTAATCTACTAATGATTTTGAAGCTCTATCCTTAAAGAGTGCAATCTTTTTTGTTCCCTTACTCCCAAATTACATTCTCCTTTCTCATGAGATACAGCCTTCCTTCTTCTCCCTACCTGCTGCCCAGATGACAATTAAATATTTATTTTCTGGACTTACAGATTCCCACAGCTCCTTGGTGTTTAGTATTAAAGTTCAGGTCCGTCTCAGGCAGAATATTCGCACTATGTTTTTTAATCTCAAGTCTTCAGCTGTGGGGTCTGACATACACAGATTTATTTTTAATTTCTCCATGGAGAAGAATGTGTCCTCCTTTGATCATATCTCTGAGAGAGTTCACAAGATTCTGGATAACATCTCCTACTCACTGAAATGTCTGTGCTCTCCCAAATGGTGCAGAAACAGGATTTCTCATAAAACAGATACTTCATTTATACTTCTTTGCCTGCTCAGACCCACAATCAGGCCCAGACCCCTGGTCTGTTTAGCTGCAATTCTGCTTTTCGCCTTTTAGCACTTTGTTGCTATATATTTCTATACATATTCATTTGTCTCCTGTTGCATCATATTGACTAGTTGACTATAGCAAGTGAACACGAACACGAACAGCTTTCTGGACAGTGACCATGTTTTCTTGTATTTGTCAATACAAAGCATAGCAAACCTTTGTTTCGTGGAAACTGCTGCAGTATAAATAACATCTCCAGGAGTGTCTGTGGTGCTTATTATCAAGGGAAAGAAGAAGAGCCACAAAAGGATTACAAAAAAGGAATTAAATGACATTAACTCCTCTGAAGTAAAGCAATTTACCACTTTGTCAGTCAGTCCAATTGCTTATTCAAGGAAGTCTCTTTGACCTACTCTGTTTCTAGGCATTCACACAGTTCTAGTAATTAGTATAGTTGCCTGTGCAAAATGTTAAGGTTGTGAAGAGACTGGATTCCTCACAAGACAATAGTATGCAGTGCTCAGGTTTGAAGTTCTACAAAACCTTCAAACAGGCAGGAAAAGCCTTTATTTGGAAACTATTAATATAAGGCTTTTGGATCAGGACCATCATGAAAAGTTCCTGTTTCATCAAATCATAGAATCATAGAAATGAAAGAATACAGAACAAACATATAAAATAAAAACAAACCACTAACTGAACAATAAATCCTCATAAATATTCTTAAAAAAAAAAAAAACCAACAAGCCAAACTTGTTTTTCAACATTTCCCACTGAAAAAAACCCCACCAACCAAACAAAAAAACCAGCTACAATAAAGTGTTTTATCACTCAATCTCAAATATGAACATTTCAGGTGATATTGTTGTGTATTTATAGTTCAAGCTATTATGGCTTTCTATCTGCTCAAAAGGATATAAAATTCATTGAGAAAAATGCACCACTCTAGAAAGCATGCAACAGGCCCTGCTATTATCACAGGGCAAAAAAATGAAAGTAAACCTGTAGCTAACATAGCCTTCTGGGAAATAAAGCACAGCAGTGGTAAATCTAATAGAGCTTCTGAATTTATTTGAGCAAGGTGATAAGGTGATTTGATGATGCTGCATATAAACTAAGTCATGCCTAGTAGATGTTAATGATTGTGAAGTGTATACATGAGAGACATGCACTTTCCAACTTCACTTTCAAAGCACTGAATTCCTGAGTCAATACATTCAATCATGACTTTGGCAGTTTGCTTATAACTGAACCACTCTACACCACAAGCTCTTAAAACTCAAAGAATCTCTCAAGCACCATAAAGAAACATATTTTTCATTTCTCATGCTCTGCACAATAAAATGGTTTAACCTGTTGAATACAAAAATTTCATTGTTCTACAATATAGTTGGACCAAGTGAAGCTTGTGTTGCTCTGGCAACTCAACCTCTTACCAAGTGGAAATCCTGAAACAAAAAATTATATGCCATATATTTGAAAATTTAAAGTTGAATTTGTAGCTTCTCAAAGGTTATATGGGTATACCAGAACAGATAATAAGTAAAGTTGGGACAATTTGTGATTTAGAGTCAAATGAGTGTTAGAATTCACTGCTTTACAGTTTGACATCTGCATAAATGGTTTATCCAAGGAGACAACCATAAATGAATTATCATTAATATGGTACATGCTGTAATTGTGATAATAGTGAATGTTCAACAAAAGGGCAGTTTAATTCAAAGGGAAAATGGCCTCTTTTTTTTTCCTAGCTAATCTTACTTTAGCAAATGAGGCAAGCTGACACTTGTAGAATACTTGTTGAAAGGAAACGTGAAAGCTTGCTTCATGCGAGTGTGTATACTGTGACCAATTGCTGTATAGCTAAGAACTTAAAGACCTCCTTCCAACAATGACTGAACCTAATAGCCTTTCAATAAAAAATTGAATAAGGATGGCAGAGAAGATAGACCAAGTGTTTGACCCTTTGGGAGGCAGGTGCAAATTCTGGTGTTCAGAGTGAGGGCTCTAAGTCATGGTCCCACCCTGGCGGTTGTAAATTGTGCCCATAGAGGTGCTGCCTTCAGCAAAGCAGCAGCAAGTCCTTGAGTTGCCTCTGAGCTGCAGCATCCACAGAGCAGGCCACCAACCCCTTGCACCAGCAACAGGACCACTGGGCTCATGATGTTTTACTGCAACTGGCCCAGTGCGACCTTGTTACTCAAGCACTGCAACACACTTAAATAAATAAACCAGATTGCAACTTAGAGGTGTCAAAGGACCTGATCCTCTGAGAGCTGAGACTTGCTGTCCCTTAGTAATAGATGTGGTTCACCCACGTAGACATTGTTCTAAAAATTAGCAGTGGAAAAATGTAAAAAAGCTTTGGGAACAAACAAGCACAGTTAGGAAGATGGGCTAAAAATCAAACATTTATAAGCAAGGAGAGACAGACGTCAATGAAGTAAGCAAAGTCTTACACAACATAAATGTCAACCAATGTTACTATTACTGGCTCACTGGGTGGTGTAGGACGATACAAACATATTACAAGTAAAGATCACAAAGAGGCACTTTACAAAAGGTCTACTCTGGAGATAAACTCATTAGAATAAGGTGCTGAGGCAAAAAATAATCATTTTTGTTTTGTAAAAAAAACCAGTAATGGATTAAGTCTGGATTTTTAAATGACCAGTCAGTGGGTATTCTCTTAACTTACCGCAGATCTCCTGTTACCCTCCTCTCATTAGTACTCCTTGAAAAGGTGCAATTCTACTATGCTTATCAATGCCTCCAGTTCCAGAAAAAAAGCAGCAGCACCAAAGCGATTGCTGGAGAATCAGGCCTGACATATTCAGAATGACTAATGACTGACTTCATTCCAGAGGAAGGGACTTACTTACTGAAGGCGACTGCTAAGTACTTTCTGATAACCGTGCCCCTTAACAGGTAGAAACTTGGACATTCAAAGCAGAGCCCTGAAAAATATCTCTCTCTTCCTGAGAATGATCATTGTTATTGCATGCATTTCTGAGGATGCCATTAGACAGAAGTAGGGCATCAATTCCCCCAGGGATAAAGGAAATACTTCCCCTTTTCTGTCTTACAGAATAAAGCTGTTTACACAGAAGAAATGGATACATCATGGTTTTAAGAACAAGCTGTTATGCCCACTTCGCAATTTTGTTTTAAGGAGAATGAATGTCACTTCTATACAGCAAAGATTCCTTGTCCCTGTTGTAAAGGTGAGAAGGTGTAGCTTTACGTCTAGGGCTCATCTCAGGCTGTTAGCCACCAACACTGCTGCTTCTTCCACCTGCTGTTATGCTTGCCATCCTCTGCCCCTGTCACAGTACCCAACTGAGAAGCAGGAGGACCCCTCTCCAGTATGTCTGTCTGAGCATATGTCATTTGCAAAGGCAGACTACACTCCCTCCAATTACCTGTGGCTTGGGGGTTTTATTGACTGGATGACAGCTCCCTGTCAATTTCTTTATTAAAGTTTGAGTCACTCTTCAAGAGAATTAAGAAGTGTCTGTCCTTTCACTTACTAGGGGCAGAAGCTTAGGTGACATTTGCATCATCCAAACTTGGTATCAGGCCCTTAAAATAGTCTCTGAAGTTCATTTGGTTTAATTTCACCCCAATCCAAGAATGTAATCATCTGACCTACTTTATACTTAGAGTGAGATGAATCACTGCCCAGAAATACCCGATTTTCTCTGCTTAGCACAAAAGGGATACAGAAAACAAACTCAGATCTACTGTACTATAGATAGTTCAGATAGCTCTGATCTTCTGATAACTCAGATCTACTGTACTATAGATAGCTAAGTTGGTTAAATCCAGAAGGACAGGCACAGTCCTGTGTCGTATTTAGTCTTGATGGCTTGTCTGATTGAGGAAAAGTATTTTGAAAAACAAGGTATTTCTAGATAGTCTTCATAATTAATAAAGTAACAAAAAGGGTCAGCTTCAGGAACCACAAACTTTATAGCTGTGTTTAAATACTGACTGAGACCAAGATGGCCGGTTCAAGGAATGGAGCTTGAAAAACTTACTAGTCAGTAAAACTTTTTGCTATGAGGTGTATAGGACAGGCCTGCTGGGATACACTGCTGCCTCCAGGCTCCAACATAGGACTCCTAATGACCCAGAAGAAATGCTAGAGTGACACAAGACCACAATGTCCTGCCGGACATTACGGCTTACATCTTTGTTGCAACTTAGACCCTGCCTTAAAATGAAAAATTTACACAATTTGTAAAAGAAGGTGGCACAGGACAGTTTCTCACATTAGAGAGCATTTCAGCTGACTGCCAATATCAGAGGGAACACAAACACCACATTCACACATAATCACTGCCATATTTGAAGGAGGCATAGAGATACAGCCCTGTCAGGCTTTGAGGGACAGCCTAAAAGCTAAAAAGGGAAAGGAAAAGGTAACTCATAGGCTCTGAGAGGTGAAATCTGTAAGGGAGGCAGACCTCTTTTGCCCCTTAATAGTACAAAAGACTATAACCAGACGGTGGTTGGTGTGCAGGACCAAATTGTACCCTGAATCTCAGGAGACAGCTTGCCTGAGATTGAATTACTTCAGAGACTTTTGATGAAGGCCAGAGCTACTGTCAACATGAAACATGAAGGGAGTTTTTAGTGCACATATATAAATGCCATGCATTATGCAAAGACAGATTGTGTTGCATTAGATCTCATCTGGGATCTCTGCAAGGCTTGTGTGTAAATGTTGGTACTGGGGATACAGAGATCTAAGAAGGAAGCATGATGCCCAGGCACCCAGTAAAGTCTCTTATTTACTGCTCTTATATGGCACATGTAGCATACACAAAGAACCTGCAATATGGGTGGCCTGGCAAAGCCCTGCCACTTTATATGATGCATTGTTAGCACTCTTCAAGAGTAACAAAAATGAGGCAATTTTGCTGGCTTATAATTTCTTGGAGAATTGCTATTTATCAGAGGCAATACCTTCCTCATCCTTGTGCAGCTTGTGCTGCCTGCTGAGACACAGCCTGACATTAAGCACAGTCGACTCATCTCCTACATGAAGTGTGCTGTCCTCAGCAGAGCACTGTCCCAGCCCTCAAGACTGGTAGTTAAGAGAAAGTGATGTCAATTGATAGCCAAAGCAGAAGACTAAATTTGTTGATAATAAACAATGATACCTTGTCTGAAGAAAATCACATTTCCTGAACTTTCATCTATGTGGCAGGAAGAGCTAGAAATAACTCATGTTTCACACAGTGTGATAAAAAAATTAAAATAAAACCATCAAAAGCCAGAGGCATGTTACAGTGAAGTCTAGCAACTGTGAAGAAAACAAGCTTTTTTAAACAACCCAGTCTCTGAAGCATCTGCTGCCAAA
Organism: Psilopsiagon aurifrons; assembly: GCA_025447955.1. Classification (NCBI taxonomy): domain Eukaryota; kingdom Metazoa; phylum Chordata; class Aves; order Psittaciformes; family Psittacidae; genus Psilopsiagon; species Psilopsiagon aurifrons. The sequence goes on from JAOEHY010026138.1 coordinate 21,083, forward strand.
AATGCAAATAAAGCAAGCTGTAGGGATGATTAAAAGGCAAATGAAATAAGAAAAATCTTTGTAGCTATGATGGGTAACAACAGCAGTCATCAGAAAGAAAGAGGAAAGGATTAGGTGACTGGGTAGGAGAATTAAGGTGCATATGCCAGCCATTAGCAAACCACTGCTTCTCCCAGCTGGGTGAGTCTTATTTTTGTCAAATTTCAATTCACAGAAGCCAGCTCAATGACTTCAAGGTAGTGGTAATTTTCCAAACACCATTTTCATCCTGAAAAACTACTGCTGTGAAGCAATGAATTAGAAACGCGAAATTGTACTGATAAATGTGGCAGATAATTGTAGAGAAAAGCAATTCCTTCAGGTTCCCCATGGTCAGCAGATCCCTGCTGTGTCCTGAGACCCACTTCTGCAGGGACCTGGGGCCCAAACATTGCCATCAAATTTTGAATTATGGCAGAAAGTGTAATTACTGCATTCCCTCTGGTCTTACTTCAAAAAACTGGGAACTTTATTTTGAAATGATCTAATGGTTACTACTTTATTGTCCTAATAAAAACCTTATAGCAACATGGTGTGTCATCAGCCTAGCGAACAAGATCGGGAGGTTAAGAGCATGATTTTTCTGGGGTGCTATTTTTTAGTTTATGCTAAGCAGTAGCCACTGGAAGGTATTGCCTGTACATTGCTGCTTTTGGAAACAGACATCAGGGTACTGGAGGGGATGGCAGGTAGGATACAGAAAATCAGCTTGTTACCATTACACAATGAATGTGCGTGGAAAGCCTCTTGGTCCTCAGGCGCACAAACCCTCAGAAAACCTGTGTTTCATTGGTGGCTTTAGTACTCATCTGGCCAACCATGTAAAAATGGCAGGCCAAGAGCTCACTTGAAATGTTCATTTCAGTGATTGATGATGATAAAGCTGTTACTATTGGTGTGGCAAGGAGGTGTGTATTGGGAGCTACGAGGAGCAGAGTGGTAGTAGAAGTGCTTGAGTGCTGTAGCAAGAGCTCTTTTCTTACTCAAAGAAGCCTCCCTGAGAGTAACTGTGCTATTTGGGCACCAGCAGTGCTCTCCAAAGACATCAAGCAGAGAGAGTAAAACTTGTTCTTGCTCTACTGCAGACGATCTAAGTACTTCATGAAACCACAGTTGCATTCTGAAATATAAATTAACCTGCAACTAAATGTGCAGAGAGCTTTTACTGAGCTACAGGGTCCTTAGAACTGAAATAAAGAAGCATTGTCATATGTGCAGTGTAAGCTGTCATAAGAACAACGTAAGCTTTATTGCTTAAAAAAATATATTGCCCTAACACAGTTCTTACTGACAAGCAGCAGGAGTTACTGACATTCAGTATTTTCTCTCATTAAGTTTCAAAATGCCTGATCTTGAGGAAATTGCTCTGCATAAAATCTTTCACTTTGCAGTACACTTAACTTGGCCTGAGTTAAGAAATTTCCTCCTTGAAATTACTGTAATTAACACTATGTACTTTGATGGAGCAACAGTATTGTGCCTGTCATGTATGTGACTGCTGTTCCCCTATGTCTACAATAGCCATCAGGCATGCTGTGATGATGTCTTGCCTTTAAGATGTCAGATTTCCAGCTTGCCTCTGGAGCTATCTGTCATTCGTCTTTGGGACAACATGCTCCTAGAAGGGGATTATTAGTTGCAAAAGGAATAGCAGTGATTGCTCAGCAAGGATGGACAAGTGTTAATATATACACACAAACGTATCTGTATTGTTATATGACTTTTCCATCTCTGCTGCAAAGGTAAGAACTCTATTGGTCTGCTCAAATTGGATAACTAAGAGTTCTGCTTACACTTCATTGTTCCTTTTCTTAACATATACATATATAAACTAGTCCACAAAACACAGCTTCTGAGCTTTTACTCTAAGCAATGCTTGTGCGTAAATATACTGTGGATTTTCACCTTCTAAACAAACGCGTGGAGTTTTTTCAGGGGTTTGATTTTATTTTATGGTTTTTTATTGCCAAATTTGCTCGAAAATTTCAAATGCAAGCATGTCAAATTGGCTCTTTTTTTGACATCTATATCATATACAATGGCTTTATGATGAACTCAGACTCAGCTTTTAAAGTCAGTCTTACAGGCCACCCTATCAATAGCTTGAAATAAGCACAATGCTAAACCATTGTGTGACAACTTACAGGATAATGATCTTTAATGGCAATGGAAATATCCACAAGATCATTCTTTAGCCACAGGACAAATACTTGAAACAGCTAGGATAAGAAAGATGAGAAGTTTGATGGCAATTGAAACGGTCAGGATGTCTAATATTGTCTTGAATTGAACAGTCTGTTTGCGTGTCTATTAGATGTCTGAAGTTCAATTAAGTCATTTATTCTATTAATGGCATAAAAGTTGGAATAGAATCTAGCTTACATTCCCATGGTTTTATCAAATCACAAATGCATACAAAACTCAAGAAAAGAGTAGAATACTTTATCTGGCACTAATGAAGTTACAAGTATGAATAAACATGTTGTCTGCGCAGTTGAATAAGCAAGTTCTGATTGTACATGGCAATTTTTCTGAAGAGTTTTACAATGCTTTTGAGGAAAAAGAACTGCTCTGAATTGAATGACATTTGCTGCTATTTGTACTGGTCTAAGTAAGCTGCATAATGTGCATAATAATGATAACTCTGGAATGTGGTATTTGACTAATGAAACAAGAAAAATTACAAAGTAATGTTAAACTTTATAGATAACACCAACTGGAGACATCATCTGGATAATAGGGACTTAATAAATAAGGCTTGATGACATGGCAATAAATCATTTCAAACAAAAAAAAACACACTGAGTTTATTATTGCCTTTTTTTTTTTTTTTTTTTTTTGGCTTAAATTATAGAAAGTTACTTTATATTCCTTTGTAGTTCACTGCTCAGTATAATTAAAGTAATGGCTTTTGAACCAGTAAGCGTAAAATTAAAATTTGGAAAATCATTTTTATATTGCATTCCTACATCTCCATAATTTGTGTTTTCTCAAGTCTTCATACCTTGCTTCTTCTCTGCTTCTCTGGATAGCTGGCTGTCCTTGAAAATGTCTTGCTTTCCACTACATGCAGATCAACTATTTGAACAGTTCTGCTGTTAATACGTGTGTTCTTACTGTGGGGATCTCTTACAGACATCCAGATCAAGAGCACTCTGTGGATGAAGCACTCTATAGAAAGATAGGAAAAGCCTCACACTCGCAGGACCTTGTTCTCATGGGGGATTTCAAACACCCTGATATCTGTTGGAGGGATGGTACGGCCCAGCACAAGCAATCTTCGATTGTGTGGAAGACAACCTCCTTCTGCAAGTTATAGAGGAGCTGAAAAGGAGAGGTGCCATGCTTGATCTTGTGCTTACCAACAGGGAAGGCCTGGCTGGAAACGTGGTGCTCCAGAGCAGCCTTGGTTGCAGTGATCACGAGATGGTCAAATTAGAGATCCTCAAGACAGTGAGAAGAGCGTGCAGCAAGCTCACTGCCCTGGGCTTCAAGAGAGAGGACTTTGGCCTCTTCAGGAATCTGCTCAGTAAGGTTCCATGGGATATTGCCCTAGAGGGCAGGGGGACCCAAGACTCTTGGTTGATATTCAAGGATCACCTACCACAAGCTCAGGAGTGTTGCATCCCAACTAGAAGGAAATGCAGCAGGAGGGCCAGGAGACCTCCATGGATGGATAAGGAGCTGCTGAGGAAAATTCAAGGAAAAAAAGAGGCTTATAAAAGGTGGAAGCAAGGACAGGCAGCCTGGGAAGAATACAGGGATATTGTCAGGGAAGCTAGGGACCAGGTTAGGAAGGCTAAGGCCCACTTAGAATTAAACTTGACTAGGGATGTTAAAGATAAAAAGAAGGGATTCTGTAGGTACACTACAAGTAAAAGACGGACTAGGGACAACATGGGGCCTCTCCAGAAGCTATTGGGAGAACTGGCTACCCCGGATTTGGAAAAGGTTGAGATTCTTAATGACTTCTTTGCCTCAGTCTTCACCGACATTGCTCTGGCCACACCACCCAGGTCTTGGAAGGGAGACACAGGGACAGTGAGAATGAAGACCCTGGGCCCACTGCAGGAGAGGATCTGGCTCGAGATCATCTTAACCTGAAGATACACAAGTGCATGGAACCTGATGAAATCCATCTGTGGATCCTGAAGTAGCTGGAGAATGAAGTTGCTAAGCCACTGTCCATCATATTTGAAAAACCATGGCAGTCAGGTGAAGTTCCCAACAACTGGAAAAA
>JAOEHY010026145.1:0-40227 GCA_025447955.1 Psilopsiagon aurifrons
AGGATGATCAGGGGACTGGAGCACCTCCTGTATGAAGATAGGATGAGAAAGTTGGAGCTGTTCAGCCTGGAGAAGAGGAGGCTGCATGGAAACCTCATAGCAGCCTTCCAGTATCTGAAGGGGTCCTACTGGGATGCTGGGGACGGACCCTTCATTAGGGACTGTAGTGAGAGGATATTGATCTTCAGGGTATGACAAAGTAACAGGAAGGTAGAGGATGTCATATATCATCTGCGCTAGTGCTATTACATTATCCTGTTTAAATATAGACAGAAATGGATACTGAATACCAGGAAAGGAAAGGACAAATAGATTTTAAATTATTGTGAAGTCAGGAACACAGAATTATGTAGTTCCAAACTTGTGTGGAAGAGCATCATTCTTCTCTTCTGGTGTTAAAAGATAAAGCTATTTTTCTTTCTGAACATAGAAACACTGCTATGAGTCATTTTAGTCCCAAACTGAGTATTAATCTTTTCTTAACATTTACTAACAGCAGTTGGAAAAGAATAGATAGTAAATGTCACAGAAAATTACAAAAATTATGGGACCTTGTGCGGAAGAAACGCCTTCCTTTAACCTAGAGATGTTTACCTCAAAAGTAGGCATCCCGAATTAGTTTTTATTTTTCTACCTGAAGTACTTACAAGTCAGATCAGACTCATGCATGTCTTAGTCATACAGAATCTTTTCCTCTGGGATATGCTTTAACTCCCTCTCTGAAAAAAAAAATATCAACCTGGCCTTAATTTAGTCCATGATTTATACTGCTCGGATCATTTCTTATAACCACAGGAGTCAAGATGTAGTAAAACTTTCAACTGTCAGCTTAACTATCAGGAAAAGGAAAAAGCCAGGAGAAATACTGGAAAACTGGATTAGCAGATGGCCTAGAATATGGTTCTAGAATATGCATCTGGAACAGGTAGAGGTGAAATCAAATAAAAGAGATATAGCAGTTGCCCACAAAAAACGTGGCTAACAAGGTGGCAAGCTGAGTGTTCACAGACTTAGCAATAGTTTTTGAAAGACAAATTCACAGTATTCAACATACTTGCACTGGCAAATGGTTTAAGGAAAAACAGAATAAAATTAATCAGGCAATTGATTTTCACAATGGCCAAGATAAAGAAAACTATGTTAGCAAAGGAGATGCTTATGTCTCTCATCATGAATGCTGCTGGAATGTGTGTCGAGCTTCCTCACAGATAGAAATACCAAAAATCCCTGCTTATCTTTGATTAAAGACCACAGCTTGTACCTTTTTTATGCATGTGATATCACTGCATACCATTGTTTTAAGGAAAATATTAAAACATACAACCAGCTTACTTCACACAAACTATGTAATAAACACTTCTTTCATCGAAGTTTTCCAGTGGCAAATAATTTATTTCTTCTGTGATACCTCTGTCAGTGTTTAATCCTGATATCAATGTTCTGATGAATTTACCAATCAGTCTATAAGTCACCTTGAAGGTGACACCAATTATTGTCATATTTATGTTCCTTCTCTTGCAGTTTACTGGACAGTCAGCTCCTCAGAGTGCTGGAGACTGACTATTGCGACTTAGCCAAACATAAGAGAGTACCAGACAGTGTATTTGTTGCCGTAATGAGATTCAGACTTATTTCCTGGTAAGTGGACAGCTGAATGACTCAGCCATTTAACAAATGAAGATGGAGAACTGGAGGTGCCTGGAGGAAAGATTTACTTGATATGGATAGCAGTTGGTCTGACATGATTATGAATCATGAAGAAAGCAGTTACTTTTGGAAGAGTTGAAGTAAGACTGTGCAACATTTCAGACCTACCAGAGTCTTAGGGATACAGTTATCATGATTTCCAATGACTAATCAAAAGTGATTCCTGACTGATTACCACAAAAGGAGGCCAAATTTTCAAACTATTACATAGGAAGGAGTTCTACTGTGTAAAATTTATTATTTTTTTTATTAAGGAAGAGTCTTGAACATCATTATTCATAGAAAAATCAAAAATAACAAATAAGGAAAACTGTCAGACATGACTAACAATAGAAGTCAGAAATGAGCTAGGATCTTCTAGGAGCATAGATGGTAAAGGGATAAGGTTCAGATAATAGAAATAGCTAAAAACAAATCCTTCAATAGGATGAGATAATTTTATGTTAATAATAATAATAATAATAATAAAAGAAGAGCTTTTCTCAGAACCCCCATTCAGTTAGCCCTGAACCGATGTTCATAAGGAGGCTCCTACTGCAGATACCCTGAGATCTTAGAGAATTTTGTTCAAAAGTGGGTAAGCTAGACAGGATTTATTTTCCTGTAGACTTACCAAAAATTTAAGAATTTTTAAGTAAAGAAGAAGCTTTAAACCCAGTGAAATCCCTTTCATTTATAATACGTAATGTAATCTGCATGTATTCAATATAGAGTGATTTTATTATTCCTTGTTTACATGTTATGCTATGTAAGTAACATTGTGAATTCTGTTCTTGCCAGTTTATTGCTGGTGATAATCTAATTTCTCTGAGGATATTTGTGGAAGAATCCTCTTCCCAGCTTGTGTCTTTCGGTCAGTGTTTGCATTCCTTCTGTATAACCTTTACAAAACTTTGTATAAATTCTGTAAAATTTTTTTCTTCATACTCTTCACATTCTTTGCATTTTGCTGATGTTGTAGAATTCAACTGAAAAACAAAATGTAATCGTAAAGCAGGGGACTGGCCTATTTGTTCTGTGAGAGAACTAGCCCTTTGTCCTGTTCTTGTAAATAACTCCAATGTAGTCAATGGCTACAGAAAGTATTGCTGGAGGCTTCCATGATACTCATGTGTGCAGCTTCCAGCTTGCTTTCTGAGTAGGATCAACTTTAAAAAATACAGCATTTCAGTGGGAGATGCGTGTGGCTGCCCCTTTGAAAACTGAGATATTTCTCTGTATGTGTCTTAGCATGGCTGACTTTAGATGCTGAAGTTACAAATTGTGATTTATGCATACACATTCAAACACTCTGATATATGTATGCAAGCACAGTCAAAAGTATTATTTGCTTTCATGGGTGTCTTTCTAAAACACACTAAATTCTGCATTTCCATTGTTGTATGTGTAGCTTTTTCATTGTTATATGTACAGGTTACTGGATCTTATTTGCTTTACTCTGTACCTTCCCACTTTTTATATAACAAAAGCGGTATTTCTGCTACTGAAGAAACACTTTTAATTTGTTTGGATTTTTTTTTTTCCATAGACTGCTGTTGTTACTTACATTGTTAATTTCTAAGCGAACATTTCCATTTTTCCATATGTTCAATACATCCTGTGTTTTACTACAGTTTTTGATAAGACATTCTTGAAGAATCACTTTTGTTTCTAAGAAAAAACATCTTATTACAGGTTCCTGGCATTCTGTCTGAAAAAAAAAAAAAAGAATTTGTAAGTTTTACAATTAAAAATAAATAAGTAAATGTAAGATCTAAATTATCACAAAGTAGATGGCTTTTCTTTACCAGATATCTTTTCCTACTGTTTGAATACTTATAAATACCTCCAAAGACTGGCTGTGAGTGTTAGTGTAAGTTAGGATCATTGTATTTATTAAACATAAAGCCCAGCCAATATGCTAAGATAAGGTGAGTTGTAGTGTCTTGGTGACGAACATAGGAAAATATTTAATTAGGCTAGGAATTTGGGATATAAATAAACATAGTGAATTTAAATTAGTATTATTCTTTATAGTTCTAACATTTTAATTCAGAAATAATATATATTCATAATAGGTAGGGGAGAAGTGAAATTAAGAAGGAGCAGCAGGGCTACTAATTTCTCCACCAAGTCAACAATAAAGACAAGAAAATTCCCCGATTGTCTGACCATAAGAAAAACTTTGTGACATTAGCAGGTATTAAGTCAACCATTACAATGGATGAACTTCTGGCTCAGTTCACTTAAGAAAATGTGTGTGTGGATATGAATGTGCTTTTTTTGTGACCTTTTTTCCTGTCACGTACAAGGCTAACTGTACAGACACAACAGACTCTGCTTCCTCAGGCTTGCCAGATCCACTGAATGCACCAGTGTTACTGCGTTCTGCATGCACACTGAGGCTATTCTGCACTGAGTTAGTCAGTCTGTCATTTCCAGGAAATCTTTGATTATCTCTTTATGTACAGTATTCATATATTGTCTGTTTGGCACTGTTCTTTTGTGGAAAGTTTGTGGTCAGGAAAGCAGTGTCTAAGAAGAAGGCTACTACCACAGTAATCAATCCAGCTAATTCATAGAATCATAGAATAGTTAGGGTTGGAAAGGACCTTAAGATCATAGAATCATAGAATAGAATCATCTAGTTCCAACTCCCCCTTCCCCTCACACTAAACCATGCCACCCAAGGCTCTGTCCAACCCGGCCTTGAACACCGCCAGTGATGGAGAATTCACAACTTCCCTGGGCAACCCATTCCAGTGCCTCATCACCCTCACAGTAAAGAATTTCTTCCATATATCCAATCTAAACTTCCCCTGTGTAAGTTTGAACTCGTTACTCCTTATCCTCTCACTACAGTCCCTAATGAAGAGTCCCTCCCCAGCATCCCTGTAGGCCCCCTTCAGATATTGGAAGGCTGCTATGCGGTCTCCATGCAGCCTTCTCTAATTCCACCAGGACTAGACCTAAAGTGACCTCTAGGAGTAAGATATTGGCTGGATTCATTTTCTTAGTGGAATGCATGGTTCAACGGAGTGCAGGCTGAGTTCCACAGCAACAGCTTATGAAAAAATCCCTTTAGGAATGAAAATACTTTTAAGACCATCGTATTTTACATAGGGTTCTGTGACTGTATGAAGAATTATATTGGCAAATTAACATAATTCATCCCTTGCAGTAGAATTTATAACCTACAGCTACTAGAAGTCTAAATCCTTAAGCGTACCTAGGTATTTTCTGTTGAGCTAAGGAATGACAAATATGAGAAATGCACAGGTAGATATATTCCATATTCCACTTTTCCAGTATTTTATTCCATAAAATAGTGCATGGTGATAAATAATCATCTTTGGAAGTATTTTCTTTGTCACTTTTTCCTCCCTCAAATTACAAATGAACACCGACATTATTTTAGCAGGGTTTGTTTAGGATAATTTTGGATCATCCTTTTTAATAGACTAATTTTAATAACTGGTGATTCAGTAAAAATTATACCTGGCTACATAATTTATTGTAAGTGCTTAACAGAACTGTTTCTTCCAAGGCAAATTATTTGATTCCTAAAGCTTTGCTCAAATATGACCAAGGCTGCCTTAGGAGTAAGTTGTAGTGAAGAAACGAAGCTAATACATTCGACCAGTTGTGGTCAAATTTTGACTTTACTTACATCCTCATCTGTGTCTGCAGTATATAAACTGACATCAATGTCCTAAAAGAAAACAAGAGTTAGAATTTTGAACATTAATAAAATTTTACAGATAATGACGTTAACTGCAAGACATGGATTAGCTACAAGAAAATAGACAGAATCCATCCAGGTACTGGGAGTCAGCAAGTCAGGATATCTTAAAGTCACCCAGTAACCTGTGTGGAGGACTCATCAGAATAGAGTCTTACAGTCGTTTCTCCTAACTAGCAAACTCCCAAGCCCACTGCCCCTTTTCTTAGAAAGAGTGAGAAAGAAAATTATATTTCATTCTATGCAGTATTTGGACCCAGCTCCCTTTACCCTTCTAGTCCTTTGCTTCTACCCATGAAATAGCATTAGACAAACACCATCACTTTTCCTGCTCCCTGTCGCTGACATTTCTCAGCCAAGTACACTGCTGAATATTTAGTTATGTCTGTTCTTATGGTTATAGGAAATGCTGACTTCTTTATGCACTTACTTTGGATGTCTTGATCTGCTCCAAATCTTTCAGAACTTCTGCCCACTTGCAATGACCAGCTGCTGTCTTTGGTACATAAGCACTAGAACAAGAACACCAGTGACTATTATCCTAAATAGTAGGTATACATGCTTATGCTGAAAAAAAGAATCAGAGATTAAGATACTATAGATACATTGTTTACGTGTATACATATGTAAATGTGTGGGGCAAGTGTATTTGAGAAATCATATAGATTCATAAAAACTCTATCTCAGTCACACACTGTATAAGCAGTCAATGTGTTTTTTTAAAAGAACAGTTTTCTAGAACATAATGCAAGAGAAAGGTTCAACTACTTAGTGTAAAATTCCTACAGTTCCTTTTAACCATACGAAAAAATCACAAATTTCAAAGTCTCTTATACTCAAAATTTTCCACACTCTGCTACTATGGAATTTCTGCCTTACACCCTGTAGGAATTTTATAAATTTTATTTGCATTTTAGATGTACTTTTTTGTGTACAGGAAAATTACCTCCTGCTATGGATACCACTGTATTTACTGTATAATTAACATTGACTTTGTAGTTACCATAGGAAGAAGATGATTAGTCCCCTCTCATTCTTTAAAAGGCAAAAGAAATGGCTGTTCAGAAGAAGATACAGCTGATATTGCAGACAAATACTTTTCAGGTATGTTTTCTGAAAGACACAACCAAGATGATAGCTTGTCACAATCTGATTTCAGAGAATTTTGATGTAGTACTGACTTAATTAACAGATTTTACAAGTCACCAAATCAAGACAAGACTACCTGTGTGTACACTGAGAGACCAACTGATTCGTTGCTTGCAGAAATATATAATCAGTTCAAAAACAGTTGGTGGAAAATCAGATGCTGAAGACATATTACAAAATTTGAACTTATCCTGGGCTCCCAATTTGTTTACCTGTTCATACTGCAGACTGCAATTTAATGCAGGGACAATATTAAAGAACTTTTGCTTTGTTTTTCTCCTGAGAGAGCTTTCCTCTGGCTACTTTCTGCCAGCTAAATTCTATGAATTACCTATGATTATAACATTACCTACAATATTGTCATTGAGTATATGAGAAACTCTGCACTTGATACATCAAATGCTATAGATATGTGTCTAGATCTTAAATGCAATATTTAGATACAGTATATATTTATACTTCTTTATGTAGTGTATGTATATCTAATACTTGGAAATGATGCATTTAAGATTTCTGTTACTGGTGTCTGACAACTGAAAATACGGAAGAGCTGTGAGATGTGCATTGACCATCAGCAAATATTTTGCTGTGCACAGCCTATGAACCTTTGCTCCAAAGTCACAAGCCCTTTGATTTCAGCTGCTACAACTCCTTCACAGAGCTAGGTTAATTATCAGCAACTGTACTTTTGATCGAAAGTTTGACATCTCATCATATGTACCACACATTTTTATTAACTGACTTAATTTCTTGAGCAGTCATTCATTTACATACTAACTTGCAAGTGAATATTTAAAAATGGACCAAAGAACATAATAAAACAAGAGCTAGCATTGTGCAGTGGTAAATTTATTGACATGAGGGCTCATTATTTTGCTTTTATTTTGCATAGGGCGATTGGAACTAGGTGATCTTTTTTAAGGTCCCTTCCAACTCAAACTATTCTATGATTCTGAGATTGTCAGTTTTGCAGCTATCTTAGTGAAAACTGCCTTATCTACTGGCATATTTGTAAAAAATATTTTATATTCTCTTAAATAAAAAAAGGTTTTAAATACATTTCAAATATTTTGTTTTCAAAACCCATAGATATAGCTGAAATAGCATAATAACCTAATCAGAATATAAATTTCCACACTCTATAAGGTAAAGCAGTGCCAGACCCTTTTATCACATGTTGTCATGGTTTAAGCCCAGCCGTAAATCTCTCATGTAGCTTGCTCACTCACTCCCCCCCACTTCCTTCCCCCACTCCAGGAGGGACGGGGAGGAGAATTGAAAGAATGCAACTCCCACTGGTTGAGACAAGAACAGTCTGATAACTGTGGTATAACACAAACCACTGCTGCTACCACCAATAATAATAATGACAAGGGAAACAACAAGGGAAGAGAACACAACCGATCACCACCAACTGATTGATACCCAGCCCGACCCAGCAGTGATCTATCTCTTCCGGGTCTCTGCCCCCAGTTTTTACATCCTGGGCATGATGTGCTGTGGAATAGCTCTTTGGCCAGTTTGGGTCAGGTGTCCTGCCTCTGCTTCCTCCTGGCTTCTTCTCCTCCCTGGCAGAGCATGAGACTGAGAAAGTCCTTGGTCAGACTAAACATTACTGAGCAGCAACTAAAACTATCAGTGTTATCAGTGCTGTTCCCAGGCCAAAAGTCAAAACCACAGCACTGCACCAGATACTAAGAAGGAGAAAAAATGACTGCTACTGCTGAACCCAGGACACATCTGTTTGTTCAAAACCTGTTAAACAAGTTTATACATGAATGATAAACAGATAATCTAAGTTGCAATAAGACCACAGCAAGTAATTGTCTCATATATTTTTTGAACAATTTCAGTTGCGATAATGTTGTGGTGTTACCCAAACCATAAGCTAAATCATTTTATTACAATATGATAGAAAGGCTGTTAACTTACACAGTTAATGTTGTTTGATCTGAAATTTTTCATGGTGTTAATTTTGTTTGTTTGTTTGCTGGTGTATAAATCTGCACACTGACTGTTTTGATTTGATTTGCCAGTCATTAAAAAGAAAATTTGTTAATGGCTTTTAAAAAATTTATTTACTTGAAGTTCAAAAGTAGCCTTATGGAGAAACCTCAGGTACGTTTAAAGAAATGGAAATCTGATTTGTTGGATACACGTGAAGAAAATATTTTTTAATCCTATATTTAAATTTCTTAAAATATTTTAACAAAATTATTTAAAATGTATTAGTATCATTTAAAAATTAGTTAACATTTTGATAATTTTACCAGCCAATTTTTATCAAATATGGTGGCTACAAATGAAAATATGAAAGACTTATGTTGGGCCCAAAAGCACTTACCAGCTTTGTGTTTCATAATTATTATTATGGGGCCTTAAAAAGCTCATTTGAGAGGCAGTTCCAGTCCAAACGCTTTGTCAAATTTATGCTGTAGAAGGTGAGGAAAACAATACATTATAGTACCTACTGAATAATAGGCCAGGTTTATCATTAGTTAGTCATTTGTTTCCTTTTTTTAATACTTGTTCACTGTGATGACAATGGAACACTTTTTAATGATTTATGTAGATGCCTTGATCTTTGGTTTTCTTAAATATGGTAGGTAACAATTTTATTGTAAGGAATAACCATTGTTAATTTAAAACAAAGTTTTAGGAGTAACAGAGAACTTGTGCTGTTTATAAAATATGTGCTTTAAACGGTATTACATTTGTTAATAGGGAAAGAGGTTCTTGACGTTAAATAGATCAGCTGATGCATTCCTTTCAACAAATTAGGGCCATTCTTTAAATAAATGTCTTAATTAGTTCATCCAAACTGCTACTCAACAGCATAAGAATTGTTAGCTCACTTACATGTTTAGACAAATTATTCTCCTGCCTTGAATACATATTGTTTAATGTATATATTTTCTTTGGCTAGTGTCAGTTTTTCTTTTCTTGCTCTGTTTAATCATCAACCAGTTCCTCTCAGTCTTCATTATATCTCTGATATTTTTATTTTATAGAAGCTTGAACTTTGGACAAGGGAGCAGCTCATAGTCAAACACATACACATTTTCATTTGTAGCTTTTCTTCTGATAACATACAAGTCTAGGTTAAGGATTAAAAGCTTAGTCAGTGAACACATGCTATTCTGAAATACAGATAAGAGATATGATATATATTATAATCTGTTTGGGAAAGGAATACTCTTATTTTATGTAATGAAGTTAAAACGAAGCACTTTGAAAGCAGACACCACTGAGTAAAATCTAAGCCACAGTATTACTTTTTTAAATATTTAGTTATTAGAAGTAATTTTTGATTTTTTTTTTTTTTAACAAGAAATTGGAGCACATGCTGGATTTCTTACCTTGTGCACAGCCTAGAGCAGTTGCATGTCTCATAGGATAGTTCTACACACTATCAAACATGGAGTAAAAGTTGGACTTGGTGGTCTTAAAGGTCTTTTCCAACCTAGTTGTTTCAATGATTCTATGAAACCTCATCTGCTTCACTGATCTTGGGAACAAGTGCCCTGAAATGTACAACATACTGAGATCTCATGAAGAGTTTATAAACTGGTGCTAATATTTTCACCTTTCATGGGAAATAGGGAACTGGATTGTGGCAGTGTTTTCTTCATGATGGTATCACACTGATGGTATCATACTTCACTATGCTCCCCTGCCAGAACTTTCTATCCAGTCCTTTCAGAGTCCTGGAGTGTCTGAAGAATCTCTCACTATTTACATCACTACCACCACTTCCTCTCCCACCCTCTCACCCAAAGAAAACCAAACCAACCAAACAACAACAAAAAACGTAAGGTCTAACTTTATAATTTTTGATTGCTATCTATTTTGACTTGACTTCTTGACCTTTAACAAACAGCTTTTTCCTTGATCAGTCCTTTCTCCCTTTGCTCCGGGTTTTCTGACTAGTCTTAGTGGTGCTGAGAAGTGTCACCAGTCATTACATTTCACACTCTTGTAAGCGAATCTTTCTCAGACTGCTCTCTGTAACAAACTGTATTCCATTTTTGTTCATACTTTGCTTCTTGTTTTCCCTTTTCTGTATGTATGATGTGTTGCTATTCTTTAATCTGTTGCCACACAGTTTCTCCTGGGTACTCACCTTCATTCTCTAGTGCTCTAAATCTTCTCTTTTCTCTGTTGCTGCTGCAAATTTCCCTTTAAAATCATACCACCACCTCCAGCTCTCTAGTCCTTGGACATTTTCTTAAGCAGCATCTTAGCTCTGAAGTATTTTTTTCAAGTACTGTCTACATTATGCAGAGCTAAGCTCTACACCCATTCGTTTGCATTGTTTCTGCAATTCTTCCCCTTTAGTTTCTCCTTAGCCAGAATAATTACAGCCTCCTTTAGAGAGCTCTGCCTCCTCCCCCAACACAGTATCATCCTGTGGCTCTTCCTCTGCTGTTCACTTGTTTGCTGCCTCCACTAAACGATTCTTTTGTCCTTTTGTGCTAGCACAATCCCTTTAAAGGGGACAAGGCACCAAATAGTTGCACAACTAGTGTGCTGCATCTGTTTAAGTTTTTAAATTGCACATAATATTGAAGCTCTTTCTCTATGCACAGAAGCAAAGAAAGCATTTTTAATATCAAAATCTATAAGATTGGAAAGAGGAGACGGTTTTCCTATTTGTATCCTAGTTTTGTAAAAAAAGGAAAACAAAAACCTTTTTTTTAAAGATTTGTTTCCCTTTCAGAGAGAAGCTGTGGAGAGTAAAGACTCCATAAAACAATGCAAGTGACCAAAAAAAGGAATAGAGCTCATAAAGCAGTACTTCTGAACTAGAGAGCTGTTTCAGTATTGAGCCCTTAAATAAGTAATTTTGAAATAAAACTTTCATGGATCATGAGTGAGTTTTAGAGGAAAGACATGTTCTTAGTGCCTTGTTAATGCTAGAAAACTCTGCAAGTCAAGGGAGTAGACTCAAGGATCTCTGTGCTCTTTCATTCCTAAGTTCTCCTGGGCAGTGTAAAGGGAACAACCAAGGGGAAATAAACAAAGATCCCTGAATATTAATTAGTGTCAGTATGTATTTAGTCTGATGGGATAGAATTCAGAGATAAAAACAGAGAACCACAATAATATAATCTGAAACAATCAGAAACTCTGGAGCAGATGCGACCTATAGATGCAGCCCTCTAAACAGACTTTGAGAGTAATTCCATTCGTGGTCAGAGATGTTGCACATTGACAGAAAGTTATATTTTCCTATGAAGGAATCTAGTACCAGGGCCTTAATTGGGAATTACCTTTCCCAATTTTTACAGACTAGTCCCATCTATCAAAAAATATGTTTTACAGCTCTGATAATTTCTGTCCTAAACACCATTTCATTCAGCAACCATCAAAAAGTTGCTTCTTTGCTATCATGGTGCCTGAATCCTCATGATTCCACAGCCCTTCTCATTTCTCTTTTCCCTTCCTACCCATGTTTGCATAGAAGCTTATGAAATCATGCCTCAGACTCCACCAGGTTTTACCAGCAGCTCTCCTCCTCAATGTTTGAAGGTAAAAAGCAAGTTTTCCAAGTTTCTGTTTAACTTGTGCTGATACAGAAAGGAAGTCAGTGGAATTACTGAGTGTTAAACTGAGTCACATGCTTGAACACTTGCTGGATGAGAGCCAAAACATGCCTTAGATTGCCACGCCTTCAAGCCTTTATATCACAAAGCTAAAGTGTTCTCTTAGAAGTTCTGTATTTAGCTAGAGTTAGGCAGGATAAAGCATTTTGGCAGCTGTCATTTTAAAATTGGGCATTCTTTAAATATTATTCCTATTTTATTACTTCCCTTTCACTCCCCTCCCCCAAGAACTATAGTTTTCCTTCGTTTTATTGCACAGTGGTGACTCTTCAGTGGAGTACTATCCTACCTAGCTTATTCTGCTTGTATGTGAGTACTGCTGACCTTCAAAAGAGTATTCTCAGTTATCAGCATAGCAGGAAACTTTCAGTTTAATTACTAATGCATTTATGTGTTCCTGGTTTGCTTAAATACTTGTTGATTTGCTTTTGATAGTCATCGAATAGTACTTCCTTCTCCTCTATGCTTTTGCTAATTGGCACTTATGATAGAAAGTAAAGTTTGCAATACCTGTTTGAAAATTGTGCCCAAAGATCACAGGGTAGTTGCTATTCCACCCAATATCTTAAACTTCGGAATCTGAGATAGAAGAAGTTAAATATTTCATTTGAACTTTTTTTGCAAAACATGCTTGAGACCTGGTGCTTAAACCATTGCCTTATGAAGGTGCGTCCTATGCTTACTTGGCTATAGGACTGAAAGGAAGTTTGTCTTTCATGCAAAGAATGATTCTATACCTTTCCAAAGGGCCTCACAGTCACGGCAGCAGTGAAGACTGACAAAAGCAGTGCAGTATTTAGGGCTGCAGTATTAGAAGTGGAATGCAACTATAAACATTGTGAATTAAAAGCTTTCCTTTTAGTCTGTCTGCTTTTGTTAGTTTGTCAGTCACAGTCTCAGAACAATGCATACTCCATGACCACAGGCCTCTTCCACAAATAGCTATGCTTGAAATGTGGGTGCTAGGTCCCTATTTACATTCTTGAGAGACCAGGGCGTAAAACATGTTGCATACTCCATAGGTTAGACATACTTACCCCTTGAGTGTCAATTCAGTATCTCTCTCAAGCATTTTTTGTCAGCTGTCAAAATCCAGACAGAAGAGAAAGCTAATATATGTCGCATTCTTTTTACATCTTTCCATGTAATGTCAGTCTTCTCAAGGTACTGACCACTTTTTGAATTATGAAAGATCAACTTAAAGTGGTTCTGATGCAAATATATATGATATTACTGATAGGCTTGCTTGACAAACACTGTGATTGATAGAGAAGCCCCAAGCCTTGGTAATGGCAGAATTTATGAGTTCAAGGCATAGTAAGTAAAGACGAAATATACAACAAAAAAATCTCATTTGTCAGGTACGGATGATTGGCTTTGAACATTTATCCCCAAAAGACTCCCCTCAGGATGCAATATGTAATAATTAGTCAAAGGCCTTTCAGAGTGTTCTCTCCCAGATTAGTAAGCAGTTCAATCGCAGGATATTTGAAATGTAAACGACATTAATTAAACACACAAAAAAAGAGGGAGATCTAGTCAGCACTGAAGTTTGTTTAGCAGCAGGTGTCCTGATCTACATATATATAATGTTAGGCACTCCCTGCAAATATTATTTGTAATATTTTTTACATCAGAGAAACAATTATCCAACAGCGACCAAAAATACAATTAGAGATAAAGTTTTTGTGCATTTAGGGGTAGCATGTTGACATATAAACCAGTCCCAAACATGGAAAACTTAAAGTATAAAGGATGTCATACTGTTGCATGAGAGTTAGAAAATAATTTTCAGAGGAGAAACTGCTGGACAAATAATAGCTCAGTCCTAGCAACATACTCATGTCAGAGACTGAATAATATATGCTAATGCAAACAAACTTAGAAAGGAAATTATTTCTCCTTTATATTACTCTAAATCACTTAAAAATAACAATGCATTAAAACTTACAACAACTGAACAGTCATCCTTAGTCTCTTGCCCCAGGGTACAGGAAGATGATTATTGGAAAAACTCTAATGTGTGCTACAGAAGCCACCCGCTTTCATGTAAAGTTTGACTGTATTTTTGTGAAATGCAACAAATTCTGAGATTGCACAATGAACTACTTTTTCTGTAGATATAGTGGTGGATGCGATACAGTCATCATCATTATTTCAGATTTCTTCCATTTGTATGGGTGATTGTTTTCCTTCACTTTCTGGCAGTCAAGCCCAGAATACATAGAAGAATGGAATAGGTTATGTGTGTGCAAACTAATGAGAGCTCAAGCAATAGTAAATTATAATAAAGTGGTTTCTGTATTGTAGCTCTTAAAAAAAGAATAGATGGTAGTCATGGTTCTTAACAATGCAGCACAGCTCTCATTTGGAAAACTTCAAATATTCTTTCAGACAGGGTAAGATGAGTCTGTACTAGTGAGTACATTCATTCAGATAAAAGTGCTTTTAAAAAGACTGAAAAAAGAATTTCACACAGCTGTATATAAAATAATTGGCAATACTGCAAAGCACAAATAAATTCCTGGTTGCCTTTATATTATAAAGCTGTGTGGAATGATATTATTGAAAAGCAGCAAACTCTTGGATAAAATTACAGGTCTGCATTCTGGGATTTCTTACTTCATTGATTTAACGTACAAGATGTTAAGCCAAAAGCAACACAATTTGTTGACAGTAATTGAGTGATAATAAATGTAATTGTGTGATAATAAATGCTTCTGATATGCTCCTAGAAGACACAAGATAAATTGTAAGAGATGAAATATACATTGTGAGTTGAACCCATGATCACATAGCAAAAAAGTCAGTCAATTCTATTAAATTAATATATATGTATATATGAATTCTTTACAGAGCTATGATTAGTCTTGTTAAGTAAAAGGAATATTTTGGGAGATAATGTACCCTGCCAGAAAAATTAATACTACTTATAAATTGGAAAGTGCACATCTACAGATCAACATCAGTCAATCAATCAGTCTCACTGTCAAAACAGACTGCTTTCAGCAGCTCCCACTGAGATAAATGCCAATTCAGCTTCAGGTAACTGGTTTAGTAAATGTGCCACATCCATGTTGTGGAAAGGAATTAGACTAGGATAAGCTAAAGATAATACTTCCCCATAGCCTCTTTTCAAGCAAGTTTTTCATCACTTTTGAATGGTAAAGCTAGTGATTAGTTCCATGTCATTCTAAGCAAGGGCTGAGATGGTGTTTGATCTGACTCACAATAATGGTCTTTCTTTTTATGATAAAAAAAAAAATTAAATTAACAAATATATTAAGAACTGTGTGTTATACTGTTTGAGTAATACTGGGTTTGCTGAAGGCAATATTAGGCCTGCTGTCAGACTTCTCTTTGCTCTTCCACCATCTTAATTCTTGCTTGACACCAAAGGAAGGCAACACTGTGAAATAATTTACTCTGTTTTCTTTCTAAGACAAGATAACAAAGTTTGGTTTTGGCAGATATTCACCTAAATGCCATGTAAGTTCCACATGGTCTTCCTTCAAATTGGTTAGGCCAGATTTAATACGGTTATTTGTTTTATACTTGCATATTAAGCCTGGACGTTGCTGTGTCTGCACATGGGGTTTTCTACCTTTTGATTTCAGAGCCTGACTGACATTGCTGATCTTTGTCTTAGACCTGTATAGGCAGCCAATAACAGTTTCGCATCAGAGAGGCCATGCGGGCATCATCTTGTTGACAACCTATTTTATATTAAATCTTTGCACAGCTCCTGTATACTCAAAGGACTGCAGAAATTCATGTCACAAATAATGACTCTTCATTAGCCCCTGACGGCCTCCAGGTAGTATGCACCTTGAGAGTAACTTGTAATAGGTAGATAAGAAAAGGTTGTAGTCCTTAGAGGTTAAAAATTAGGTACATATCCCCGATACAAATTAAAGCAGCACACTGAATTTAGGAATAACAGAGCTGACCGTAAGTGAAAGTCCTCTAGGTCTAATGTCTCCAACCACAGCCAGTTGCAAATGCCAAGAGAAGAGTATACTGAAACATCCTCCAAAGCTTGTCAGATTTGGGGCTAGTGTTTTCTATTTTATAACTTCTCTAGCCCGTTTTCATGCTGTTTATTGGCATAGATAAATATTTGGGTTTTAATGGATTTTTTAGAATTTTATGCAGCAGTTTCTTCCACATAAATATTTTTTCAGCTTATATTTCAAATTTTGACAGCAATGTTAAGCTCTAAACCTGAAATCTAATGGTAAGTAATGTAAAAAAGCAAAACATTGCATTAATGAGGCCTCTTCATAATATAATTTGCTAAAGAGTACTGTTTTTACAAGCATGCATAACCTAAGGGAACATATCTTCAATTTTTTAGGTTAGCTTGAGTTTTCTAAAAGTCACAATGTTACTACCTTGAGTAAATGCACATATTATTTTCAGACATTACAATGGAACAAATTCCTGAAAACAAATATTTCATTTCTTTGTGGTTTCAATCTATTTACTTTTGTTTCAGTCCAGCAGGCACTATGAGAACATTTTCATCAGTTACAATAGCTATTTCAAAACTGAGAAACCTAGCTGAAAAAGAGTAAACAAACTTTCTTCTCTCATAGTTACAAACTTTCTTCTCTCATAGTTGCAAACTATGAATTAAAAAAATGCATGGAAGTGCTAACATTTACCAATTCTGAATACCTGGGACAATGTAACACACTTTAAGATTACTTTTGGCACCAAGGTGCATATGAAGTTTTTCAGAGTATATAGCAAAGTTGCATCCCATGACCCAAGCTTGTGGTAAGCTGAAGGGATGATGAATATAATCTTATTCTTTCAGCTTCAGTAAGAATGAGGCTTTTATACTACTCAAATGCTTGGCATTTTTTTTCCCAAAGATGTTTCCTTGTCCTTCAGAAAATCTGAGCAAAAAGAATGACCTATTACTTTGAGAATGCATCTGTTTTCTTCTGTATCAGAAATAGTTTAGCTACTATTTCCGATTTCTTTGGAATTAAAGACTGACCAAACTTGTAAGCAAATTAAAAAACAAACAAGCAAGTAAAGACATCACTCACTATCTGATAGGATAAAACATTGCAATAGTTAAGAATCTGAATGTGTATGTTACAAAAGTGCTTAAGAAATGTGGCTCGTTGTTGGTTTTTTTTCTATTAGAAATACTAAGCGGTATTTTTGAAGAAAAGGCTTCTTTCCTTTGCAAAAAAAAATCAGTGGTTATGTGAACTAGAGAAAATTACCTTTTCTTTGGAGCAGAACTGAAATATCAATATAAATCAAAATTAAGATCCATGATTTAAATGAAGGGTTTTTTGTTTGCTGATATTTCAGTCAGGACAAAACAGATGTCTTAAATTGCTTTGAGATAAGTCAGTCCAAGTTCTTGGATGCTATCATACTTTCACTATGGTATGAGCACTCGGCTGTTAGGAAAGGTACCTGAAAAAACCTTCAGATCCTAGAAAGCACAGGGGATCATTACTAGCCCTCCATCTTGCTGATAACCTTACTGCTGAAAAATCATTTCTACGAAGTGTAATACAAAGCCTGAGTTAGCATTCTCAACTTTCATACTTCAGTTCACTTTCAACACTTGTCTAACTCAGAGTGGTAGTCAAATTATCCATTGGTTTATTGTTAAAAGTTGTCACATATGCACAGCACACAAATCTGTGTTATCGTCAAGATATTTGGGTTTAGCTGGATCAAAACTACCAGAAAACTACCTTGTCCTCACTATGACCTATGTGTCTTGAAATTGCACACAATTTTAAATGAGACCTGAAATATTCATGTGCCATTTAAATTACACAAAATAATCCACAGAATCTTATGAATCATAGAATCTTATGAATCTGAGAGATATTTTCAGTTACGAAATGGCTAGAGATGACTGGAGATTTTGCCCTTTCAAAAATAGAAAAAAAAAATATAAAGGAAGACAGGAAAAAAAATCTTTTTAAAAGTAGAACATGAGAAAAGCTTCACAAAGATTCCCTTGGGAAAAAGTCTCATAGATATTTGAAGAGTGAATATGTCAGTAATGGATCACCATACATTTAGAATATGTTCAGGTTCTATTAGATAACAAATGTTAGTAGTGTAGGGGGTTTTGTCAATAACAATATACAAGTCACCTGATTTTCAGTATGGAATAATATGAAAGACAGAGTAGGAAAGCCAGTAAAGCTGTCTGGATTGTAGTTATCCAACTGCTGAAGATTGTTCTCTCAAAAATCCAGATAAATCTGAATACTAGAGAGTTACACTTTTTGTGCTGATCAGCTAGAGGGAATGTAATTAGTAACAGTAGATACCCATTACAGAATTTTTTATGCCTGTGTCAAATTCAGAGCTCTTCACCGGCGTTTCCCTATATTCTCTCTAGCTTCCAGAAACTTGCTTCTCTCTGGCAAGAAAACGAAAGCAAATGGCTTGATTTTAAACTACTGTCTCCTGTGGGGAGAAATGATGGCATCAACCAAGGAATGCATATAAAATCAATGTCTGTAGTGATTACTCAACTGTTTTATATTCCCAAAATATTTCTCACTAATCAAGGTAGGCATCCATTCAGTTACAGAACAGATGTGGTAGAAATCACATTCATACCAAAGCATGGGGTAGGTTCAGCCTATGAAGATCACTTTCTAGCTGCTGGTGTTATTTTCACATTTCCCAGCACCACTGTAGTTATGATGCAGAACAAAACCTCTAGAAGGTCTTCTTCATCCTTAAACCTATAATCAGAAGTATTCTAAACTAAATTACCTCATAACTTACAAAGACAACATAGCTATTTCAAGAGCTCTCTGCTTGAAAATGCAACACATAAAGAATCATGTAAGCACAGCAAGTTAACACATTTTTGTTCAAAAATCATAAGCTGCTCTTCTCGTCCAAGGTGCCTTCTGAAGGACTTCCTTATACAGGCTTTCTATTGAGAGCAGTCTTTAGTTCTACTCTTTCTCACTCTGGTCTTTGCCAGCTCCAGCTTGCACATCACTCTTCCTCCAACACATATGCATAAACTGTGTTTCTGACTAGAGGAACAAGTCAATCCTCCTCATTAATAAGGATTGCAAGGACAGATTTATTTTACATCATTCAGCAGTACTAGGCCCCAAATGCTTCATCACATCCTGAAATCTTTACATTGAAAAAGTCCAGCGTTTATGAAAGGGTGGGAGTGATCTTGAAATGAAGCTGTCAATGAAAATATCTCCTTAAAATCAGTCCAAATTTAATATCTTCACTGTATTTCCTTCAAGTTTTACCATGCAAATTAAATAAGGGTGTGTTCTGTAATAAGTGCTTGTTTTAACATTCACAGGAAATGAACAGTGGACTTACTAAAGTCTTTATATTTTAATCTCAAAATTAACCCACACAGAGTCTTCATAAAGGTATGTGTCTCTTACTCTGAATAGACTCTTTCTGTATGATATTGTTAGGTCTCATATATTTGAATTCTATTTTTAGAAAGAGTGAATGCAATAACATTTCAACTATGTAATTTAGCAGAAGCAGAACCAAGCATGTTGATTCATGCACCAATTAAATTAGAATAGCTTAATGCATCCCTTTAATATTCTAAAGCCTTGTGGTTTTTATAGAGCTGTGAGATCTTTTAAGATTTTTTTCTAGAAATAGGATCTCGTAGAAATTTTCTTCAGTAGTCATATTCAGGCCTGATAGCAACACACAGAAGCTCAGTAGTATATGAATGATTTTGAAGATTTCTGGAAAAAAAGAATTTGCCCATTGCTCCTAACTCAGATGTGATGGGGCAGATACACATTTTTCTAAATTTCCTACCTGCTTTTAATTGTCCTCCACTGGTCTGCAGGAGCTAAGCAGAAGTGAGCAAAACCAAGCACAAAAGATCAAAATCAGTGGAGCAAAATACCATAAAGCTCTAGCTGTGTTTATTTACCTTAATTGTAATGATCGCCTAAGGGCATGAATTTCTCAATCCATAGCATATTCATATTCCTTTTGTTTTACAGTTGCAGAAGATATGGATTAACATTCAGTCAGAGGATAAACTCAGTTCAAGGATATTTACCGAGTCATTTCCAAAGTGATAAAAATTTTGCTAATACACAGCCAAACTCCAAGTCTGATTTTTGCCTTTTTTAAAGTGCACTCAATAATAGGAATTAATTTCAATAATTTACATGCTACTTAGTCACTTGAATATCAGCATGATGACTATCAGAAAAAGACAATAGCTTTGCTGAGACAAACTGAATTTATTTGCCTCCGGATTTTTATTTTTTTTTTTTAGAAAAAAAAGTGGCGCTATCACCTGCATATTGAAAAACTGAAAATTTTGAGAACTTATACACTGTGTTAATGCTATACTACTTTTTTTTCTAATGGAAGCAAACTGAAAACATCCACTCAAATGGAACCAAGTGTGCTACTAGCAACTGATTACTAAACCAAGCACTTTGCAGTGACACCAAAGCCAGGTTTCAGTCATCTTGAGACACTGCTTTTTCCCCCCATGCCTGCCTATTTAGGAAGACAGACTCTGCACGGAACCTATCTATCCACAGTGCAGTATGCTGGTGGGAAGGAATGGGGCTGTGAAGACATCATGGAAAAGCCATGGTGGCAGGGATACATGCTTGCCTTGAAGCCCTGCTTCACTGTTGCACGGACTAGGGCCACAGCTGAGGCACTCAGTATTTATCTCCGTGGCAAGAAACCATGCAGGCAGCTCTCTGCTGTGTTTGTTACCGTTGGACAATCAAATGGGAGAATCCCACCTGTGGCTGCCACATCCCTCAGCTCCAGGAGGGAACTCCCCCACTGCTCAGGAAAGGAGCCTACCTGGAAGAAGGGAAGGCCAGTGCAGAGCTGCATGTGAGCCTAGGGGTACTGAGTTCCATACACTAATAGCTTCTGGGTTATAAGAAGGTCACCTGACCATGCTGCACAAAGGAAATGCAACTGATACCTAATCACCTAGAAAACGTGTTGGGAGCTATGAATAGTACTACAGGAGGCTAGACACTTGAAAGGTTTTTCCTCCTGTATCAAACACTTGAGGTTCTGGGTTTATGGTCTTGCATGTCACAGAAGGTCAGCTAGACACAGACATGAGTCCAACCAAAAGAAGAACTCTGCTAGAACTTGTTGTGCCACAAATAAACTGAAAAATGTGAAAAAATCCAAACATCTTTACTGTGTAATTCTGGTACAAATGGACAACAAGGAGTGAAAAAAACAGAGCAGAAAATTACAGGGTGCTAGTGATCTCATCAAAAATACTGGAAATGCTTGCAAGGCTTAGATTTGTTATATTACCTAGCTTTCTTGTTGGGCTATAAAATAACATTTAAAGCTGTCCTGAAATTTCCTAAAATGTCATGTTTAAGTGGCACTTACCTGACTCTCCAGCCTGCTCGATGCTCTGGCAGAGTTTCGTGTTGGCTGTGCCGTCCCCAGCATCCTGCCTCCTGAATCATTACTCAGAACAGAAGCACAGAATCCGGATCAAGAAAGTACACTGTGGGACCTAAATGAGGAAAAAGTATGCATAATGTTGCAATAGAGTTCTGAGTGGCTCTCAGCCCATTATTAAGAGCATTCAAAGCAGGAAGTTGCTGAAATTTCGCAAGTAATTATTGCAAGTCCCTTTAAATCTTCTAAATTAAAGGAAAACACAAGACAGACTTTCTGAAAGGTTATTTTTGTCTAGAGACTCATCTTTGAATGTTGCAATGTAAGGGGTGTTCCCCCTCAAGAATGTATATTGTCATCAAAAAATGATTTTTGTGACTTCTGATGATAATCAGAAGAGAGGTTGTAGCCCAGGTAGCTAATATTAAAGTTATTGATATAAGTCTGCATTTTAGAAAGGGCTGGTAGAGATCTCCTGCTACAGCACAGCATGACAATTGCTTTTAATAGTTGCCCCCTACATAGACAAAGTACAGACCAGCTATGTGGTTTTACTTTTGGTCTCCCTTATTTTATATAATGAATTAGAAGAGAACAAATAAGAAGAACCAAAGCTGGGTCAGCAGCAACCCACTATACCATTTAAGCAGTGTTTTCATAGTAAGGATCATGACAGCTGTTTAACCTAGCTCATTCTCCATTTTATTCACCTTTTTACAGATGGCGCAATAAAATCAGTCCCAACACAATCAGCAGGAGCCTACCTATGGAAGTTGTGGAAGCTCCATTCTCAGAGGTGTTAAAAAATCAACCAAGACTGGAGAAAACAGCTCTAATTTTGAAGTTAGCCCTGCTTTAGGTGGTAGGCTGGAAGGGGTGACCTGTAGATACCACTTCCAATACAAATTGTTCAATGAACTAGGCCTTGAATTAAAAAATCTGAGGGAGGGGGGAGGAAGAAATATACAAAAATGCACAGATGTGTGATTGCGTGAGCACTATTTTCTTAGAAAATTAAACCAAAAACACTGATAATTTCAAAGACATAGGATAGGAACCCAGTCCTATTTCTATATAGGTAAAGAGACTACTGCCTCCAGTTTTCTTAGGGCCTTCTACAGCTGGGTCTCAAACAGTCAGACTTTCAGTTGCTTTTGGTTTGGTCAAGCTGAAATTGTTAGAGCTGAAATTTCCAACACTGAATTATTTTCTCAGGCTAGTTATTTTCTTTTAAGTCCCATCAAGAGTAGTTCAGTCATTCCCAAAAATAAATTAGCAGAAATATGCATTTCTTTCATCTAAAGAAAATGCTTATAACCATCTAATTAAAGCTGTGCTTTTCAGTAATGTGTTCATGTTTGGCAGCCTAGAAAACTTGCATAAACTTGGCCAAGTCATGAGTGTCTTAGTTTACATAATTGTGGAAGTGATTTGTTGGCACTGTGTAGTTGGTCTCCAGCAGTCTCTTCACAATGAACATACTCCATGTTGGAAGCTCAGAGGCAAGCAGAATTTGTATTCAAAAAAATGCCTTCCTACAGGAAAAATATGGTGAATGCTGAGGAACAGAAATCCATGATGCTGCTGGTACACAGCAGTGGAATTTGAGCACTATGAATGGAAGGCACAGCAAAGAATTAAAAAAGGGTAGAGGTGAAAAAAAGAGACGGTTGAGTGGAGCAGAAGGATTTATGAACACTAAGCATATTCTTCTTGAGAACTTGAAACTCAATCCCATGTTCAGTGCTTTCCCATGAGTTTATAATTTTTAAAAGGTATTAAATCTTTAATCACAGATGCTGTGGCTGCCCCATCCTTGGCAGTGTTCAAGGCCAGGTTGGATGGGGCTGGGAGAAACCTGAAGACATTTTTTTATTAAATAAGAAAGAGTAAAATTAAATAAAATGGGTGAAAGAAAGCTGTAAGCAGCAATGCATCATATAAACCCCAGTCTGATGATTTCTGCCATCACCAGCATCTAGTGTTGATCATCACAGGGCAGGATTACACTTGGAATCCCCAGGTTGATAACAGAGACCTGTGCAATCCCAGGTGGGCTCCCAGTGCCACCTTCCTTCTCATCATCTCTGCTGCCCAGCAGTGATCTATACTCCATGCATCAGCCCTAAGTAAAACTAATCACGTTAACTCAGGACTGGTCTAAACTCAGGAAAATGAAACACTATTTGATTAATTTATCCTGCCAAGAAACAGCATAAATCAAAACTCCAACTAGCAAATACACCATTACTAAAGTACATAGTCAGGGAAACAAACCATATTTTTTGTTTTTCTTACACAGGGTATACCAGATGAGCCTGCAAGAATTACTGTGACTCCCATTCCTGTGTTCTTAAAAACATACTACATGCGCTTGTTTTTAACACATATGCAGATGTCTATTATTTCAATGACATTCAAACTGAGGCTCCATGACTCAGGAGAAAGCCAGTATAGCTTATACAAACAGGTATAAATAGTTATTTTTTAACAGGCGTGCTTACATTGATACCTTTTACTCTCACAAGCAGGTTGATGGCAGTAACCAGCTACAGCTTTCAGATGTCAGGCACATAGATTTCCATGTTCCTGCAATACCTTTCCTTAGTCCTGGAAGGGCAGGTAAGGTTCTTACTTCTTTTTCCAAGGAGACAGATATTTACACTTTGTCACTAGCCAGGGATAAATGCAGACACCGCTGGTGAGGTGCCATAATTCTTAATTAGCCAATGTAGCATGAAAAACGGTCAGAGTTCATGCCTGATTTTCCATCATGTTGGTTACAGAATTGATATTACGTTAATAATAGTTAACAACATGTTAACCATTCATAAGAAGTTCACATACTTATGTGAAATTAAAACTTGTCAGTATTGTTATTCCTTTACATAAAATGAGTTTTCTACTGCAAGAGTTGTTCACAAGATCAGAAACTCAACAACTGCACCCTCATATTTCGTATCTGCAACAAACAGGATATGTGGCAGATGGCGACCTGACGTCCCTGATGAGTTCAAGTCTTTTCTCCAGCTGAGACAATAAATTTCTCTACACTGTCCTTATTTATAGCAAAAACTCCATGGAAGAAAATTACTGAGCACTTGACATTCCTAGCCTTCTGGCAGAGACCAAAGCCATGGAAAGGTGGAGTGTGAACTAGTTTTGGCTAGTGGTTTAGAATACGGTGATTCCTCTGCTCAAATATAACTTACAGCCACAAAATTATACTTACAAAAAAGCACCCTAAAAAACTGGTAAATTCTAATCATGGGTGGACTGGTTTAGCAGCTTTGCTGGAAGATTTTTTAACAGTCACAGAGTGCAACCCTTCTAGTCTACAGGTATTTTAATAAAGCAGGGTCTTAGAAACAGTTTCTCCATGGGTAAAAAAAAATCAACCATTTTTTCGTAAAGAATTTTTAAGCATTGACACTTGAGTTAATTGATAAACTATTAAACTGTTAACTTGCAATTTATAGCAGCTATAATGGCAAGAATATCTGAGTTATCACCCTGTTCTGCCACTAAAGACATACCTCATCTGTTATAGCAGGAAATACTGTAAGATGGTTTGTAACGATGCATATATCTTGTTACGTGCTGATAATAACCTATCAGCAGTGACAACAGTTTAATTATATTACACATCTCCTGCTGGCTTCCAAATATTTCTGCTGCTCTTCACTAATTTCTTGGCTAAAAAAAGTAAGAGTCTTCTTATTTTACACTAGTACATTAATTTATGAATGGAAGACAGAAAGCTTTTATTATCTGCTGAGGTGCCTAAATTCTTTTATTGCCATCATGATATAAAAATCTAGCCCCAGATGCCCATAAATTCCGAAAGATGGTGGAGAAAAGGCTCCATGTCAGCTAAAGGGTGTGGAGGAAACCCCAGGCTAGAACCCTCACAGGGATGTACAAAATAGTATCTCAAAGGTGGTACTCAGCCCTGGCCAAGTGGGATCTTTGCTTGTACTGATACATTACAGGCAGTTTGAACGAAATATGATTCTCTTATCTCTGACTTCTTTCTTCTTTTCCTTCAGGCTCATTCTGAGCATGGGATCGTCATACCCATCATGGGAACAGCAAGAGCAGAGGACCCTTCAGTAGACAGGAACCTTTGAGGTGGACACCCCTGGCTAAGGCTTAGTGTTTGACAAAGAAGCAGTGAGAAAGTAAACTCATCTGGGAATACTGATATGAAATCAGAAGTCCTTTTGTATGTGAAAGACTAATCTGTCTGTCCAGGTATTGGGGATCTCCAACATGGTCCTATCTCTTTCAACTCCAGCTCAAAAAGGAGTTCTAAGCATATATTCCCACAAGGACCTATTAGCAGTGTGTTCTGCCAGAGTTTGGTCTTTGCAAAGAGAGCTATATCAGCATGTTTGTTAATATGTCAGAATTTATTCCTGGAGTGGAATCCTGTCCTATCAAAGCCTGTAAAATGGGAATCAGAAAACTAGGTTGAGTAAGAAGAATGTCTTCAAATTTGGGAACCTCTGATAAAAAGGAATGTTTTGCTTTATACGTATTTCTCTGAATAATGAATAGGTGCTAATAAATAATTGATAGGAGAGGTTTCTCCCTTTCATTTCTGAGCAATTACTTTGGGAATACTTTTGAAAATTAGAAATATTTTAGCATGCATGCACAGCAAATGGGCATATTTGAGGTGTTTTTGCTTTGCTAAACATGTTATAATTTGGTGTGGAATATTGAAAATGTATTATAATAATGAGAATTGGCAGTGCATTACATTCCTGTAGTTAATATAACCTTTGAAGTCACTATTTTCCAGTCTGAGTTTTTAAGTCCATGGAAAGACCTCATGAAAAACATCGATTCGCTCTCCAGGGTTTTAGCTTCTACTGGTGGTGCAGTCATGAACTAGAGGATATAGCAACAAGACCATGTCAAGGAAAAAACAAAAAGAAGTAAAATACATACTTCTGTGCAGACTAGCAAGTTTGTTCCAGCAGGAAAGGTTGGGCTGCTGTGCTTTATTAATCCCTGCAAGCAATAACACTCTACTGGCCTGCAGAACAGTGATCTGCTTTGTACCACAAAACATATCATTTTGATAGAACAATGTGTCTCACAGAGGGGCTGTTCTGGATTGTTCTTTTCCCTGATCTACTGGCTGCAGCATGCGGAACTCCCTCAGCACAGAAGAAGGAAACTTTTGACAGATCCCTGTACTTGACATTGGAAGGTTTGTGTCAGATTCATTACTGGCCATGGCTTGGAAGTGACTGCCAGCAGAAGTAAGAAGAAACTTTTCAATCTTCAGAAAAATTCCAGCACTGTGTTACCCATACTACCCAGTTACTCCACATCAGCTTGTACTTCTGTCCCCTGTGATCTCTATTTTCACTGAACATCTAAGAATCATCAGAATTGATCTGACCATAATATTCTTTTTCCTAGACAATACAAACATTCCTGAAGACAGCAGTGTGTCGCAGAATCATTTTGGAGCAACTGTTAACCTAGTGCTGCCAAGTCCACCACTACGCCATGTCCCTATTCACAGATCTACACATCTTAAATACCTTCGGTGTGGTGACACAACCAGTTCCCTGGGCAGCTATTCCAATGCTTGATAGCCTTTTTGGTGAAGATATTTTTCCAAAAGCCAATCTAAACCTCCCCTGGCACAACTTGCAGCTGTTTCCTCTTGTCCTGTCTCTTGTTACTCAGGAGAAGAGACCAACACTCATGTTGTTACAACATCCTTTCAGGTTGTTGTAGAGATACATAAGGTCTCCCTTCAGCATCCTTTTCTCAAGGCTAAATAACCCCAGTTCCTCAGCTGCTCCTCATACGTCTTGCTCTCTAGACCCTTCACCAGCCAACACTCCCACACAACTTGGTGCTGTCTGCAAGCTTACTGAGGGCGTACTCCTTCCCCTCATTCAGATCTCTGATAAAGATATTAAACAGAACTGGCCCAAAACAGCCCTGGGAACTACCACCTGTGACTGGCCACCAACTGGGTGCAACTCCTTTCACCACAACTCTTTTGGTTCAGCCATCCAGCCAGTATTTTTACCCAGGAAACAGTATGGTTGTCCGAGCAATAAGCAGCCATTTTTTCCAGGGGAATGCTGTGGGAAATGATGCTAAAGACTTTACTAGAGACTAGGTAAACCACATTCACAGCCGTTCTCTCATCCACTAAGCAGGTCACCTTGTCATGGAGATCAGGTTAGTTAAGCAAGACCTGCCATTCATAAGCCCACATTGACTGGGCCTGATCATCTGGTTGTTCTGAACATGCCATGTGATGATACTCAAGATGATCCTCTCCATAACCTTCCCTGGAATTAATGCCAGACTGACCGGCCTGATCAGTTCCCTGATCTTCCTTCAGCCCTTCTTGTAGATAGGTGCCACATTTGCTAAATTCCAATCTACTGCCTCATTTTGCCCCTTTTCCCCTTCACATCTAGTTTAAAGCTCTTTCAATGAGCCCTGCTAACTCCTGCATTAAGATCATTTTTCCCCTTTATGACAGGTACACTTCATCTGTCGCCAGAAGGCCTGGTGTCATGTAGACTGACCTATGAACAAAAACCCCAAAATTCACCTGGTGGCACCAGGCTCAGAGCCAGGCGCTGATCTCCTGACTCTTTCTGTTTCTAGTCTTATAATTTCCTGCATCTGGAAGGACAGAGGAGAACACTGCTTGTGCTCCTGATCCATTAACCAGTTGTTCCAAGGCCCAGAAGACTCTCTTGCTTGCTCTCAGGCTTCTTGCTGCAACTTCATTGCTGCCTACCTGAAAAATCAGTAGTGGGTAATAATCCAAGGGCTATACCAGGGTAGGAAGCTTTCTCCTCACAACTTTAACCTGGGCTCCAGAGGGGCAGCAGACTTCTCTAAGCAGTGGCCTGGTCTACATATTGGGCCTTCTGTTGCTGTCAGAAAGAAGTCTCCTATGACAATGACCTGATATTTTTGTTTATGGAAACTGTTTTGATGCAAGGCAAAAGCTAACTTAACCTCAGTGACACCTCCATGCTAGATGAACTATTGTTTGGTTCCACTTGCACAGTCTCATACCTGTTGTGTGAAGGCACCTGGGAAGGTGGAGTAGTCACAGAGGAGACATGCCGGCTGTGCCAAGCAGGAACTTGCTACCGTTGACCTCTGTCCCTTAAGTTGTTGTGTTCAGCCAAGCAGAGAGAGGATAGGGGATCCTCCATATTACAAGCTGCAGCCTCGCACTGGGCTGGCAGCATGTTCCTGCTGGTGCTCTGTCTGGGCAGCTGTGCCAGTCATGGTGGGTGCAGAGCTTGGAGAGGCCATGACTTTCCACCAGATGGATACCATTGCTCTCTGGTTGAGCTGACAGGGCCCTTCCTGCAAGACCTTCTGACTAGCTGCTGTGCAGACTGCCACAATGCACCCTTCTTGCCTGCCCTGGTGGCTCACACCCCCTAAGGCCTTCTCTTATACACGGAGCAGGGGACTTGCTCATCATTGCTCCAGGTCCCGTCAGCCACTGTCACCTAAGCTTCAGGCTCCTGGTGGCTCTCTCAGCTCCCCTCAGATTCCTCAGTGCAAGAACCTCCCTGTGCACCACACTAGAGCTCTTCATGGCTAATCATGCCGTCCCTGGAGCTGCTTGCCTCCCTATAATGTTGCACTCTAAAGAGCTTGCAAAGCTGACCTTTACGGTTTGAGTTTGTAGAGTTGAATTGATTGTGACAGGCTATAAAGCCATGCTACTTGTTCTTAAAGACTTTAGAACAGTCCAGTAGGCTTCCAAAGAATGAACTGAATACCTCTTTTGATCTATAAAACTAATTTGTTTATACTAAGTTGATCTCTAATGAAGTATCTCCTTCCAAGATAAAATAATAAAGTGATACCTTTATATTTATCTGGTACATCATATAAATTGATAACTGTAAAAAGAAACGAACATAATCATAACAGGCAAAGGAAGTGCTGTGCTAATGACTATTTGGAAAATATATCAAAACATACTGTGATAATTATAATCACAAATTTGTTCTGCAAGAGCAGACTCTTAAAGCAGCATAAATATACCTGCTGTATACAGAAGGAATCACAAGGTATTGGCTGTGCACAGCACAAATTTCCTGATACTGACTTTTACAGATAAAATTTTGCAGGTTTTGACAATAGAATCCTTCACAAGTTTCTGCCCCACTTCCTTTTCCTCCTGCCTTTAAGTTTTATTAGGTGGAAAGTAGTATTTTTAACAACACACTCAAAAGTGCATTTGCTTACTCAAATTTACAACAGGCTAATACTCCCTATTACGCTGCTATCAGCTATGATGTCTCCATATCACTGTTTTCAGTAGGCTTCCAATTGACTGAAGATTTTCAGCTCTTTGCCTGCATTTAATGTTCTTTCAAGTGTATACACTAAGACAGTAAATAACTTTTCTCCCAGCTTTTTATTTCTGCCTTGCTATGCAAACCACAGTCACAGCAATACCTGTTTTTTCCTCCTGTTTGCTGTGTGAGTTTCTTAGGAACCAGCGATGAATTTTCACTGGCTAGCACCAATCCTCTGTACTTGCTGATGTCTTTCACACAGCAGAAACAGAGAAACAGGTTCAAGGTATAAGGTTAAATACAGTACTTAAGCTATGCCTTTTATATTTATAGCAAATCTTACGAGACAATTTGTTAAAACATTAACCAAAACCAATTGTAAGCTAAGCAATGTATTTTTTCAATAAAAGAAAGAAAGAGAACCCAAGAGGATGTTAAAAGCTGTGAAATACTCACAAGTCTCAGAAAAGCCGTGCAGCAAGCCAGCACAGAAGTTAGGATAGAGTCTGCACCAGTGACAGCAGCAATGCTCCACCCCCTCCGCCCCCGTTCTCTTTTACTTTCAGTTGTTACATAATAATATAGGACTATGTTTGTGCTAAATATAACACAGAACTTATTCTCACCACAAATAGCAGACAGTAAGGATTTCCTACGGCTGATTCTGAGAAATGTTGAAACTTAGGGAAAACCAAAACAAAACAGAACAAAATCGTGGTGAAAGACATATACCTGTGATTTAGAAGGCAAGCGACTGACAAACAAGAAAGGCAGCTTATTGCTGGTCCAAACAGCAACATTTATTCATGCTACCTTTTATCCTTCCATAAAGGGAAGAAAGTGTGCAATTGTCTCTTCACAGTCTCCTCCACCTTTGTAGCTTAAATGTATCCTTCCCAGCCTGAGCTCTGAAGAGTTGCTTAACTTAAAAGCAAATACCGTAGATTTATGCTAGAACTCCGCCGCCGCAGCCTTTTCAGTGTTTTACTGCGCAGCTACCACAAGGGAGGAAACAGAGGTTCCCTCTCAGGGCAGGACAGAGAAAGAAGAGTACAGCAGTGAAGAGGGTTTCAAGGATACAAAAGAGCTTCTCCAAAAGGTGCAGCATCTGACTTGCTGTGGGATGTACAGGGCAGAGAGTTGTCATAAGTCCAGGTGACATCAGAAGAGGATCTCTATAAAGGAACTGAAACAATTCCCTGCAAATTGAACTGAACTCAAAAGTTGTGGATTTTAGCTGTTAAGAAAAGGCAATTAGTGCCTATGATAATCACAGGATTTGGCAGCTGTAATTCTAAATTCTGCTTAGACACCTCACAATGAAAAACCTTTCTAACTTTAGTTAAATTTCATAAACATCGTCCCTCAGATGAAACTTGGCAGCTGCATTGGACTGCTCTCAGGTTTCCAAGACCCACCTCTGAAGAGTCATACATTCTAGAGGCAACAGTGAAGACGGTACTTCCTCTCTGTGTAGTCTTCTTTTGTCCAGAAGTTATCCTCTTCTGTGGGTGCTGGTTGTTATTCTGTGTATGTCACACTCTGTAAGGTGGTAAAAATATTCTGCAGCTAAATGAGAATGGTTTAGAAATTACTGTCCCCTTACTGAAGAAGAGATGAGTTTCTAGAATTGGACATTTCCTTCTTGTTTCTCAGTGAAATAACATTTTTTTTTTTTTCCAGAAATACTATTATAAAACTGGTGAACAATAGCAGTCAGTTTCCTGTGCTGCGATATTCTATTACCATCAGATTCAGAAAATCTACTTAAGGACATTAGAATGACTACTATATCTTGAACAATTGTTGTACAAAAGAGAGAAATAAGGACTGGAACTGAGTGTTCCTTAAGAGTGCTGCATGGCAGATTCATTACATGAGGCAGCTTACTGTCATTTCTCATCATCCCTGTGCACAGTGGTCTGATGCTTTGATCTAGTATCCATTCTGGATGCAGAGGAGGCATCAAAGGGAAATGCCACCAAACTGATTAACTTCTGTAGAGAATCTGGTTTGAGATCACTACCACTGCAACGAACTTTCCAGCAATTGAATACAAGACAAAAAATGTAGAACTCACAATTACATGCTCTCCAGGAACTCTTGTCACTCTCAGATGACATTGCAACTGTGTCTCCAGAAAAGCAGCTCCTTGTGCTCCTTGCACTCTGTCTCGGTGTAGAGTGCTAATGCCACTTTTTAAGTGGTTGCGGAGATCTCAAGGGTGATATCTGCCTCAGCTGGAGGCTGCTAGAAACCCAGGCAAGATTTGAAAGAGAAAATGAAAGTACAGACTTGTACAAAAATACAAGTGAAAAGGAGGTACCAGCATTGCAGGAAAAAACACCAGCCTGAATAAATATTTCAACCAAAGGAACATGCTCATTTACTAACTCTGTTGTGCTAAGGGTACTTCTTCTAAAAGAAAGTGGTCATAAACACCTCTGTTTCTTCAGTTTAGTCCAGCTCAAAGAATGAGAGTTAATGATTTCAAGTATACTTGTGAATGCATTTGGACTTGGGATCCCAAAGTCTCTCATATTTGCTACAGTTTAAAACTGAAGTAAATAGATTGTTTTCCACTTGTCTTCACTTTTTGACATGGGACCTTCTCTGTACTATAATTTGTAGAATTTTCTCAACTAGGAAAAATTTGTAAGCAAACAGCCAAAACCAGGCACAGAAAGTTTTAGTTATTCATGAGTTAGTCTGTGGGAAAAGAGGAAGAATCACCCAATTATTTTTGTTTTAATCACTCTCCAGACAGTTTCTTTTGAACACTGGGAAACGGAAATACTGCATGTAGGGTGGATTTTTATTTTGTTTTTAACTGCCTCTCTGGGTTTGTTCCTTTTTTAAGAATTATATTTTGCTGGCAATTCTGAAGTTAAAAAGTTTTAATTTCTAACTTACTATAAAAACTGCCCCTAACATTGAAGTAATTGTAGGTAAAAATAATGCACGTATCAGTATGTATTATGTTACAAGAGAGTGGCAATACCACTTGTACTCCCTCAAAATTTAATTTTCATTCATTTTCTTAATCACACAAAAATATCCTTCATAATTACACAAGGGACATTTCATGGTCACCTAAACACCACTAACCATATCAAGGTGCTTAGTTGTAGCATAGATTATTCTTCTACTCTCTTACAAGCATAATACTCCTTTCTAGTTTATGCAAGTTTTATTTATAGTGGACACAGGCTATTTGGCAAGATATTGCAGTTGATCTCACTAATGAGCTACTAAATTCTATTTAGTATTCTAAGTGAAATGAGAAAGAATGTGAGTAACTTATATCACGCAAACAGTAAAGTGAAAACAGATGCATGAATGTCATCTTGAAAATACAACAAGATAACTGAATAATCAAACATGACCATCCTGATTTGAAGGAACAGTACCCAAATGTTTTGTGATGCTGCACTATAGCCAACAAAAAAGTTTGGTTTTGCTATACTCTTAAAAGTTTGCCCATACTCTCATGAAATTCGTTCCTTTGGAACTGGTATTAATTCTGCTGCTGAACACCAGGAGAGGAAGTATTGTTACAGGGGCAAGAGTGAAGAAGGGGGGAAGAAGGCTTTTTCAGAGCAATGTAATGTGAGTGACTGTAGAAAAATGCTGTATTTTCTGAAGGCAGTCTGGGAAAAAATGGCAGAGCTGAATGCCTTCAGGACAGCTCCCAACTGATCCAGCTTGGAGCCAACTTTATTTGCTGAATTTCTGAGTGCTCTAAGATGGGACTACACTATGCTCTTCTCACCTGCTGTCTCAGTATCAGTTCTTTTTAACAAAACTCTCGGAATGGAGGCCTGCTCTGATAAGACATCAGCTTTGATAAGCCATTATGCTCTCATAAGCATAATGAGTTTCTTTTTATTTATTTACACTGAACTCCAAGATTTTTACAGAACCTGAACCAGAATGTACAGGCAGATGCAGAGGATGCTAATAGCAATTTGAATAATATATCTTCCTGAGTATTTTTTTATTATACTGCTTCTGCTGTGTTGGAATTTTTGCCACAGGGCTGAACTACTACACTCTCAATTATTAACCTCATGAATTTCTGCATAAGAAAATTACAGAGCTGTTGTTTTCTTGCTCTAGGTGACAGAGTTGATACAAAGAGCAGAAAAGCATGTACAACTTTGTCTCCTCCCAATCCCAGTGTGGCAGCTGGAGGACCTACGTCAAGGGGAAACGGCCTTCTGTCTCTAAGGAGTCACATCCCAGTCATCCCACCATCATTCTTTATTACTGCATGTTGTTTCACCTAAGGTGAGCCTTGATTCTAGTGGTAATGGCTAGCAGTTGAGGGCCTTGCTCCTCAGCAGAAGATAAGGGGAACTTGTATGATGAGGGACTTAGGTTCAGTCTTTGATATATGCTAAGAAGGTGTATTTCTTGAAATCATAAAACTTCAGCAAACCATTCACATAACTGAATTTGGGAATTGTCCTGCACCAGTGCTGTAACAGCACATAAACTTGTGTTCAAGACTGAAATAATTCTATGGTGGAGTAATTGCTATGATAGGATATGCATTACACAAAACATGTTACTAGGTGGGAATGTGTGAAAATCTATGCAACTTCATGGCTGGTATAAGACTATAGATAATCTGTCACTTTTTTCTTACTCTGTTCTAATGTGTCCTAAATTACAAACTCTTCAGGTTGGTTCTTAAAAACTTCCGACATCTCAAAAATGCTCTTTAATTTCTACACACATCTGGAGATACATTAATATTCTGCCTTTCAGAAGCATGCGCAGTGTTTCTGGCGTGTTATAATTTATCAACTATTGCCACTAAGCAGGAGACATTCTTATTTAAAGAGATAGTCTTTCCAAAATAAAACACATCAATTGCTATATTAGCAAAAACAAAACAAAGGGGAGAACATTTAATGCTTAAAATTAGTAGGAATATGGTTTTATATCTAAAAAAAGCTAACAAAGAGAAATGAACAGCTCTTTATTGAAGTCATGTGAGGAATCTATAATCTTAAGTGTTCGGTTTAGTGCCTTGTGAACAAACACTATCCTACTGAGACAAAATATTTGCAGTATTGCAGCCTAAAAGTTTTCCTGAAAGATTCATTCCTTAATTTGCATGACAGATATGGAAAAATCATGCATAAAATAAATACATGAATAAAAGAAGCTGGCCAATATCCAAGAAGGCGCGCCTTTGTTATTGCAGTTCTCTCAAGTTATACTGTGCTATTCCTCTCTGTGTTAATCAACCTGAAGCACAATGGCTAGGCCATAAAAGTCTTGCAGTCCACTCTGTCTCAGTGGTCTCTGAAGGAGAGAGCCACATGCCAAATCCACAAACCTGTTAGAGAATCTAATCCTTATTTAAGTTCCCAGCTAATTACCATAGGAATCATTCTCTACTCATATGCTTCTTTGAATTTAGGTGCTATGCCCATACTTTAGATAACTTATCACTTTCTGAACTTGGTAGCTGAAGCCTAGTGAAGTGTGCCTTGGGAGTCAAGCAGATGCAACTGTTAGGTTTCAGGTGCTGAACAGGACACAGACTGAATTAGCCTGTTAGCAGGGCTGGGAGAAACCTTTTGAGGGATTGAATGCCGTTGGCTGCACTGGTCATACCCAGAATCATAGCTCAAGATCCTCCCCTGAAAGCAGTTCCTTTCTTCTCTTTAAGCCACAACATCCAAAACATGCCTGTCAGTTTTAATCTTTTATTTTACTAGATAAGCATCTTCAAGTGTTACTCAACAGAAATTCAGGAACAGTGAACTGAAGAGTTAAAATGAGATGTCATAATAATGAAATGGAGTCCCGTAGGAGGGGAATTCTTTTCCTCAAAGTTAACTATTTGTCAAAACAATTTGTTGAGATTTCCCAGTCTTAGTCGTGTGGACACCCTCTCTGAGGTTAACAGCCTGCTTTGTGGCTCACTTTACCATTTGCAGTTGGAGCTTTCAGGAACATAGGAGAATTAGATCCTAACTGATATGATGATACAGATAAGTCTTAGCAAAAAACAAATAACATACAAAAGAGAGCTGAAAGAGGAAAGAATTCAACTGAGTAATGATGTGGATTCCATTAAGATTATTTCCCATTTTTTTCTTTTTTAATACTAAACACAATAACCATGACATATGTATCATATTTCTCATTTGATAAGACTGTTCTGTAGTTTCATTATACTGTAATACCACTAGTTTCTTTAGCACTCAGCTTTTGTGACAAAGGTATAAATCACTCAGTGGAAGGTAATTTCTGTATAGAGAAAACAAGAACTTTGGCTACCAAGTGGACAGAGCATATTGCAAATACTGGAAATTTAAGAGATTCTGCACAACATACTATACTTAGCCAGAGGGAAGGAAAGGGATTTCTCCAAGTAGTTTAACTTTAAATTAGGAGTCATACCAAATTTGAGGTTGTCTTTAGTTTTGTTGCATCACTTTCAGGTTACTAGTGTATATAAAGAGCCTTTTTATATATTATGACACAATTGTGCAATACTGAACTCCCACATCACCTCATATTGCTCACTCCTTTACATGAAAAAAAATCAATGTGCTTTCTGTGGGAAGTCTTAATATGTAGGATACTATGTACAGAAAGATTAATACACTGGGAGTTATCAAAAGTTTTGACTAGATGATGAAAAATAGTGGTTTGAAATTTACCATCAATAACTGGTAATTTTTCATTTCAGTCCTGGGACTTTTTTGCTAGCTTACCGTCCTCAGGCCGGCAATTTCTCCCATCTGATATTTCTTACCTTTCCTCAGAGGTTCTGTTATTCAGAAGCAACAGCTTCCTCTGAATGGTGCCTTTGCTTTCACCAGCCCTGCGTGAGACACAGAAAAGTTCAATATGCATAAGAATAGAGATTCCTCATTTTTAACCTCCACTGCTTGCCCTGAATTCTTCTATCCTCTGTCTTGAGACTGATTAGACTGAGTCACTAAAATTCATTAAACAAATTCAGACGATGGCACACAGCAGCAGAAATGTACAGCGAGTTTCCAAATCTCTCCATTTTCCTGATTGATTATTTATCTGTGTGTACTTTGATGTATCCTGAAACCAGTCAAAGATAAGATGTTCATGGACAGGATCTCCTGTAGCAGGCCTCTGAACTCTCTCTAGTGAGCAGTTCAAGTGAATTGTCTATATCAAGGTCCAAAATGGAGTTGACTTGTAAGTACAAACAGTGGACAAGAACAGAAGCAGAGACTGTTGATGGTGGCTTTCCAGCAGCTCAGACCCATGGCCAGACCAGGCCCACCCACAGTGAAACAAGAAGATCGCTGCTTTCCAGAGATACAAGGCCTATAAAGTGACATTTAGCTGTGTGAGAATTTCAGTGTTTCCTAATCAGCATGTCTAGCTGCCCCTGATCTGGGACTTGCAGTTTTTCTTGCTATTCCAGGGGATCTGCAATATGCTTGAGATTGTGCAAAATAGGGAAAGACCAAAGACTGACTTATGGGTTGTGTCCAGACATGGAGTGTAAAGTAGCAGCAGCCCTTTAAATTGCCACTGCGATAATGTCCAACTGGGGAAAATTGACAGTAAACCAAAATCTTTTGTCTTTACAGTTGGATCAAAGTTTCTGTTCATTAAAATCAAAGTTGAAAGGTGCTCAGCAGCTTATGGCATTCTGCAGAGTTGAAAATGTGGGAGAAAAAAAAACAGCTTTTTGTCATAAAACAATACTGAAGAGATGAGATTCAAACCACCCACTGTTGCTAACTTTGCCTTCTTTTCTGTGTCTCCAGAAGCTATTTACACAGTACTTCATCAAATATAACCAAACAGTAACATCCAGAGATATCTGGAATATAAATAAAAGTCATGTATACTGATTTTAATCAATATAGGCAAAAACATGAACAAGCTATGAAATGGAGTTAAAAAGACTTAAGAAGACATCTCAATTAAGAATGCAAGTAATGACAAATATGGCTATTAGACTTCATGTATGCATTTAATAAACAAATCAAGCTCAAACTCAGGAAAATACATCGCCTCAAAAAGATTTCAGTTTGTGAGAGTGCAACAACATATAGTCCATAAATCCTATGTAGTGAAGATACTAAGCAGTGAACTTCCAATATAGGGAAAGATAGTCAGAGTAGGCATATCCCAGGACAGATGACTTAATGTTACTTGAGAAAGGCTAATAAAATCTCTCCAAAATCTTAGATGCTGAAAACTATAGCATTTCTTGTCACTTCCCTTATATCTACATCACTTGCAAGAGCTTGTCATTTAGGGCTTTTGTACCACAGGATTCCTTCTGAAATGACTCCCATTGAATTTAGCAAAGCACAACTATTTTTGTGCGGATCCCAATGTAAATAGTTTCCTGTCTTTAAAATGAATATTGTGTGGCTTAGGGGAGGGATACAATAGAGTTCCTGCTGATATTCCACTTTCCTGCAAACCGTTCCATGTATTTATACCAGTGGAGACTCTGTAATCTCCTAGATTTACATTACATGAAGCTGGTACATAAAATCGCATGCTTTACGTGTTTCATTCCTGGGTGACTGCATGAAATCAATTTTAATCTACCCTCATACACATATCAATAGAAACTTAGACCTAAAAATCGGATAAACACAGTTGTCTTCTGAGACCCCAGAGTAGCAAGAGATCTAGTTTGACTGGGGCAAAGGGCTAAGTCTTTACACTGAATGTATGAAAAAGTGATGTGAAATTCTGATGATGGTGTAGGTTCATAATATCCTGAACCACAAAGTCTTGGAGGCTTCCATGTCCATTTCCAGTCACTCCAATTAGCAAAAGCTATATCCAGCAATTTTTAATAAAATGCTGTGTGCTTTACTTTGGCTGAAACAAGAAGTTCAGCATAAAATGGTGGGTTTTGCTATTTTCTACATTTCTCAGAAGCAGGGTTAATATACAAAGCTGGTGACTTTCTCATGGCTGCCTGAGGAACGCAAATGGCCATTGTGTGATTGGTAAAGGACAATTGCTGTGTAACTTCAGGGCTTAAAAGTACCAGAAATATTAATATATTCTATCTGATCATTTTAAAATAACAGCTTCCTCACCTGAGAAGGAACAGAGATGGTTTCCTGTGGTCATTCACAACTTGATTTCTGCAGGGTTTCTCTTTCCTCCTCCCTGCTCCAGTGGTTGCTGAGGACTGCTCACAAGTTCTGCTTTTATAGCACTAGTCTCCACTGATCTTTTCATCCTTCCAAAGAAAAATTAGGATTTCATAGTCATGTTCACCCATACTACCCTGATTTGAAG
Source organism: Psilopsiagon aurifrons (assembly GCA_025447955.1). Lineage (NCBI taxonomy): Eukaryota > Metazoa > Chordata > Aves > Psittaciformes > Psittacidae > Psilopsiagon > Psilopsiagon aurifrons. Next base: position 39,216 of record JAOEHY010026145.1, read on the forward strand.
ATGAGCACTGCTACCATAAGGAGGAAACTTCACACTCCATAAACATTGGTCAACAACAGAAAGCTTCCAGTGTTGAATAACACTGAATATTATTCAAGGGGTAATGGTGAATACATATATAGTCTCTCTGTCTGAAAGAGTCTGTTAGGATATGAGATTTTAACAAGGATTCCATTATTTACTTTCTCTCCTTTCCATTTCTTTCCCAAATAAGGAGGTTGCCCCTTCAGATTTGGATGAGTCTTTCATTTGTGATTACACCTTCTTTAAATATTTTGCTTAAAAATACATCACCAACTTTTCTGATGTATATGAAATGTTCTTCAGCTGCATGTATAATACAGTTTTCTAGTTATCCTTGCTAAACCAAAAATTGAATAGTAAAGGTTTTGTGATATTGTTTATTCCATCCTTCTGCCTCAAGGCGTGAGTGTGTGTGTATAAACCACATCTAGTGGATATTTTATTGAAGTGCTGTTCAAAACCTCCAGTTTCACAGGGCTGTGAAGAGAGGAGTACACCAAAGGTAGGATGCTGTGGCAAATGCAGAGGAACTGAGAGAATGAGAAAACACATATCAGAGAGATAGGTCGCAGAGGTACTCGAAAAGAACTTATAGAGGACCAGAATGAAGTGAGCATTACATTCTCTGAATCAGGATCAGAAATGCTATTCCTCCATGCAAGGATGAGTGGGTAGGGAGGGTGATCTATTTAAAATATTCATGATCTATTGCTACTAGTTAATAGATTATACATCTAGAAATATTATAAACAGGCAAAGTAAAAACTGTTGTCTGACGCTGGTGTCATGGGTTCAGCAGTAGCAGTCATTTTTCTCCTTCTCGGTAGTTGGTGCAGCACTGTGGTTTTGACTTGTGGCCTGAGAACAGCGCTGATAACACCAGTGTTTTAGTTACTGCTTAGTACATTTTAGTCTGGCCAAGGACTTTCTGAGTCTCATGCTCTGCCAGGGAGGAGGGTAAGCCGGGAGGAAGCAGAGACAGGACACC
>JAOEHY010026146.1:0-13541 GCA_025447955.1 Psilopsiagon aurifrons
GTTTGCTCAAAGTCACATCCAGCCTAGCCTCTGATCTCAAATATAATACTATTCCTAACTGATGGCCAGTGTTTGCCTGTCTTCATCCTGTTCTCTACCCTGATTTCATCATTTCTGTGAGAAAATATATTGCCGTTTTTCTTTTTCTTCAGTCAGGCTCTCATATTATTGCTGATTTTTTTCTCTCTGTGGCCTTCTTACTCCTTCCTGCTCTAGACAATACTACATTTCTCCTGTAGTGGTCCTCATTTAATTCTGTCCCACCAACTTATAACCCACATATCTGTTTTCCTGTATCTTAGGAATTACAAGGTTGTTACTGTTGTTATGAAATTCACTGATTTTCTTAATGTTCATTAGTTTTTTCTTTAATTACTTCTCTATCTTGTTCTTCACTAGGATGGCTATTGAAGGTTACAGAGGGAAAACAATGATGGAAATAACTTTTGCAGTAGTCATCCTTAATGAACAGCAGAGAAACAAAGCAGCCTTCCACTTCCCTTCCAGCCCTCTCCAAATTCAGGTTTCCTCAGATTTCTCTTCTTGTGTAACAGCAATACAGGAAAACTATTTTAAGCATATGGCTTATTCAGTATTGCACATATCTCAATTCCAAGATGGTGTTACACACAGATAGCTCTTTACCCTATGTCTCCCTAAATAATCAGGAACATGGAAATAGCAAACCTTCATTTCAACAGAGTAGATCTGCTCTCCAGAAGTTACCTCAAAATGCAATGGGGAGTTCTTTATATATCCTAAATTTTTAAAACAGCTCAGGAAATTCTGATTCCAAGAGAAAAAAGGATGTGTTTCTCTAATGACTTCTGCTTGAAATGATAGTGGCTTGTGAAATAAACAACTGGGGCAAAATTCTTCCCTTGATGACTTATCACTCAGGGACACTAATGACTTCAGTAGAAAATATGTCTGAGCCTCCTAGGCTGCAATTTGCTTCACACTGTTTTTGTATTTTCTGAAACCAAATTTTAATCTAGGGAAGATACTGTATGTGCAGCAGAGAAATTAATTATGTCTAAAAATGATGTGATGGATCAAGAATAAATAAGCAAAGTACTGCACATATATTCAATATAAAACTTAAGCTAACATAAACATATACATACATTGTTCAACAGTGTAAAAACTATAGCAAGTATGCTAGAATCAATCATATGCTATCATCACTAACATGGTATCTGTTAGCAACTTTAGTGTTCCCAGCAACTGGAGACATATTTGTAGCTCCTGATCACCAAATCTCAGATTTAGGAAAGAGACAAGCAATGACATTGAGTCAAGAAGTGTGAGGCAGAGGGAACAAAAAGCAAGAAACACTTTTAGCAGACTAAATACATAGCCACAGTCTTTATGTGAGGGTTTAGCCATGTATATCATTTGATGTAAACAGATTTCACAATGTGACATCATGGTCATAAAAATTGCTAATATATTTTGATTTTCTTTTACCTCACAGGAAAAAGCTTTTATTGTAAATTAGTAAAAATTTTGTCATTTATGGATGAACAAGTACTCTCACTGATTTCTGTCAACGTAAAATGTAAGCATTTTTAAATAACTCCTATTTAACTTCTTTAAGAAAACGCATAAATGGCAATGTACAATGCATATTTATTAGCTAGAGATTGATTCCTTGCAACCTTAAGATTTCATGATATGAAAACTCAAAGACATTAAAAAAAAAGTGTTCCTCATTAAAACCCCAAACAAATATAAAACAAATCACCTCCAACCCACCCTGCTTCCCAACCAACAACAAAAAACCCATAAAGTATAGCTCGAAGTTTTCTCAGTCCAGTCAGGAGCAAGTATATACCAAGGCTCCTAATCTGTTCTGACTTGCCACAACTGTGCATATATATATATATATATGTATATATATATATGTATACATAAAACCCTGCAGGTGACCTCACTATCAAAAAGAGCAAGAGAAGACAGTGAGACAGAGAAATGAAACAGAGTGTAAAATGTGAATGCCATAAGTATTTACATCATTACCTCATATAAGACAAATTAGTACATTGTGGAAGATGTGATTTCCTTGAAATTTCGTAGTTCTAAAAGGAATTCAATATATTGGTAAAGTCTTACTCCTGTACATCAAAATATTTAAAAATTCCACAAATTCTGTATTCAGGTTTTGCTGGTTAGCTTTAAAAACCTTGATCTGGAAAATCAGATTTTTTTTAATAATGATCCAAGATAATATGCATATACATATATATAATATGCGCCTAATGTATTATAAATACATAATATGCACAAGTATATGACACAGCTTCATGGCATTTTTAGATTTCTTTCAGTTTTGTTTTACCTGAGTTAATGTTCAATAAATAGGAAATATGAATAAATCACAACTTTTGCCCTCTTGGTCCAAAATTTTGATCCCAACCTTTGTCAAGCATCATTTCTTAAATAAATTGATAAAGAAATTAAAGAATTTTTGATGGAGTATAAAGAAAGAACCTTCTTCCCCAGAAGTATATTCCAGAGTTATGCAGCATCAGAGAGAGATTTTTCTGTGTAGATTTAAGGAATCACACATTAAGGAAGCAAACTAAGAGGCAAATAAATAACAGGTAACCACAGTCATTAAAAATTGTCATGAGAAGATGTATAAATAATAGACAAATAGGAGATACTGAATACACTTCTGTCCCTTTTATTCTATCAGGAAAATCTGGCTTACCAAATGACCTGCCTTTAGGAATTCTACATAGTCTCTTTATGATAGTGTTATTTTGTGTCATGCACACACCCTAAATAGCTGTTCTAAGATTATACATGGGCCATTCTTAATTTCAGAAGGATAGTCTTTCCAGACAAGTAGGTCAGTGTAACTGCTTTATCAGTCTGCTATGCACAGTGCATGCCTTTCTGCTTTGACACTGCAGCAGTGCAATAAATATCTTTCTGCTGATGATGCTCACCAGCAATGAAAAGTCAAATCAATCAGGAAACAAGTTTCATGCATCAATTTTCCCATTCCGAATGTCAGTAAACAGAAAACCTTGGTACATTGTGTTGGCTGCAGGTACACAAGTGCTGGCAGTGAGGAGCTCCAGGGAAAGAGATTCCCCTGCAGCCAGAAGAGAGGCGCCCACGCAGGAGCAGGAGAGACCAATCTTAGAGCAGGGGGAAAGTTTGAGGAGGAAGGAGGGGCAGAAAGAAACTGTTATGAACTAATTGCAATATACACCGATGGGGAGCAAGTAGAGATGTCAGGAATTAAGGTAAATCTAAACCATCACATTTCAGATGTCAGAAAGAGAAAAAAAGATGATATCCAGTTGCAAATTTCAATCAGTCCACTTTGCACTGTAGGGAATGGGAAGAAGTGCTTACATTAAAAGAAAAACAAAAACGAAAAACAAAAACAAAAAAAAACCAAACAAACAAACAAAAAAAAACCCCAAAAAACCCCCACACAAAACCAAGAAAAACCCACCAAAAAAAAAATAATCTATAAACCAAAGTACTGTTTACTGATGAAATCTAAATTGCAACACAAAAACATGAAAAAAGGAAAACCAAGAAAAAAAATAATAATCTTCCTTTATTTGTGCTTTGATTTTTTTAACATGCTAACAGTAATATCACTTTTTATGGCGGGAATGCTTTAATCCTCTAACAAATGTGCTTACACGTGTCACAGGTTTACTGTATCAGATATGGTTTCAAATACATTTGTTTTTAGGTAATCTAGTCAACAAATCAGTACTGTCTTCTGGCTAAAGCATGGATAATCTTATGCTGCGCTTTCAGCACGAAGGAAATATAGCCCTTACTGGTTGCTCTGTGTTGATTGTTAATTCAATCATTAACTCAGAATTCCTTGTTATATGGGCACTGTAGAAGTGTATGGGAAATTTAATGAGAAATTTGAAGTGAAATGTAAAGCAATGCATGTTTTCTGATGTAAATTAATAGGAGGAAATAAGAAAAAAATCCACTAAAGCAGAAATAACAGAATCATAGAATGGTTAAGGTTGGAAAGGGACTTAAGACAACCCCCCTGCCATGGGCAGAGACACCTCACACTAACCCATGTCGCCCAAGGCTGTGTCCAGCATGGCCTTGAACTCTGTCAGGGATGGAGCATTCACAACTTCCTTGGGCAACGTGTTCCAGTGCTACACCACCCTCACCCTCTTATATCTAAACTCAGCTTCCCTTGTTTAAGTTTAAACCCATTACCCCTTGTCCTTCCACTACAGTCCCTAATGAAAAGCCCCTCCCCAGCAACCTTATAGGCCCTCTTCAGATCCTGGAAAGCAGCTGTGTGATCTTCGTGAAGCTTCTTTTCTCCAGGCTGAACAAGTTAGAGTAAAAGGAAATCTTTAACAACTACTCCTCTAGACTATCATTTTACTAAATATAAAACCAATCAATGCATAATAGAAATTTAATTGCTCTAGACATTACTTTAACTGCATAAAAAATTCATTGAAGAGAATCAAGTGCAAATTTTAGGTCTACCTGCCTAAAAATTCAAATGAGTGAATTCTGAACACAATCTGTTTCAGAGCATGGTGAATAAAAACTGGAGTTTTGGAAAACAAAGAAGATAGTAATATGCAAATATTTGAATATGTAATTATCACTTTAGTAGTGTTGTACTTTTTTAGACTAATTCTATTAAGTACATTGTAGAACTGCTATCCTGTCCTTAGAAATGTTTTCTTTAAGGTTGCTGACATAGTCTAGCACATATGAAATGATAAATTACTATAGAGCTGATTGTATTCTTGTTATATTGCTTTTAAAAATGGAAATCAAATGAGTAGTTCTCTGTATTGTGAAAACTTACAGCATGAAATTGCAATTCATTTCTTACAGACAGGGCATTTGTATTAAATATAATGGTATAATTTGACAGATTTTACTCAGTTGCGTATTCAGTTTGTGATAATGTAAATTGTAAATCATCATGCCTTAGGATCCTGTAACAAAATATATTGCATATATGTCTATAAAGAGTGAATGATATTCTAAGATCTATTTAAGTTATGAACATTCTTTTATAAATAGAGTTATGTTCTGAGACAAATAGCTTAAATTTCAGTGCATGCCAAACATCTACAATAACATTAATTTTCATATGATCATGCAAGCCACAACTGGGCCACAAAATTTTTAATAAAAGATATCCCTGGTTTTAGCTTTATTGTAGACACAGCTGATTATTATTTGCAAATGTACATAGCCCTTTTGATTTCCAGACAGTTAAAATCACTGGTGCATGGCAGGAATAAGTCACTAGGGAAAGTGATTTGGTAGTGTTGTTTCCTGCTACTTTATTTATTTGCTTGTTGATTAGCACTATGAACATGAAATGTAATCCCCAAGAAACTAATTCCTAGATGCAAGTTAACATCCTTTTACTATGTACGTCATCCAGCGCAGAAGTGGAATGGATGAGGTACAAGAGTGAAACAGCAACTTCTGAGTGAGAGAAGCAGGAAAAAAAGCTTTTTGACAGTATCTGAATCACACCTTGGAAGTGTGTTTTCCAGGGCTAGTGATGATGTCTTTAACATAATCCTGTATTCACTAAAGTTTTTTTGGCACATAATAAGAAAATTTATGTTACATGTAATAATAAATACTTTTACCATATGCTGATTATGTACATTCTGGGTGTCCTGGTGGAAAGTAAGCTGAACATGCATCCACAGTGCACCCTTGCAGCTATGATGGGAAACTTGTGTTTACAGTGTACCAGTAAGATTGCAGACAACAAATTAAGGGATGGTATAGTGACGCTTTATTAAGACCCTCACAGAACTGCAGAGTGGCTGATACTGGTTGGCACCTCTGAAGATGATCTAGTGCAACTCCCCATCCAGAACAGGGTTAATTAAAACAAGTTACTCATGGTGTGGTCCTGGCAGATTTCAACATCAGATGGAATTTCAAATCTTTCAGGTTTTACTCATTGCCTCTTGGCAATGAAAAGTTTTGCTCCATCTTATTGATACACTCCTACTCAGGTATATACACATGGATAAGATCTTCCTTGAGATATCTCTTGTCCATACTGCACAGTCCCAGCTCTTTCAGCCTCTTCATATGATGGATGCTCCTATCACTTAATAACTTGCACCTACTACAGGTGGAATATCCTGGGCAGTTTTGTTCCCAGGGTTTTAGAGACTTTGAAATACCTAAGACAGTCCAGCACCTGATGAAGTGCTTCAGAGATTAGAGAACATGACATCTGAAGACATAGGGTTTTTTCAGTCTGAAGAAGAGGCAGCACAGACAGGAATTTAACTTCTGTCATTGTCCTGGGTTCAGCTGTAACAGTTATTTTTTATCCTTCCTGGTGCAGGGCTGTGTTTCAGCTTTAGTCTGAGGACAGCACTGACAGCACACCAATATTTTACTTGTTGCTAGGTAAAGCTTACCCTGATCAAGGACTTTTCAGTCTCTCATGCTCTGCCAGTGAGGAGGGGCACAAGAAGCAGGGAGGAAGTAGGGGCAGGACACCTGACCAAAACTACCCAAAGGGTATTCCATATCACACACAGCATGTCATACACAGCATATAAACAGCAGGGAGGTCACCTGAAAAGTAGGTGGTGAGCAATTGTATTATGCATGACTTTTGTTTATTGGCTTTTTCCCTTTCCTCTTCTAGTTTTATATTCTCTCCCCTTGTTATTTCTTTTATCATTATTATTGTTAGTAGTAGTTTTGTATTATACTTTAGTTATTTAGTTCTTATTCAACCAATGTAAACCTCAACCCATGAGGTTTACATTCTTTCAGCTCTCCTCCCATCCCACCTGGGAGGGGGGGAAGAGGGTGGTGAGCAAATGGCTGTGTGGTTCTGAGTTACTGGCTGGTCTTTAAACCATGATAGTCATCCAGTACCTAGAAGGTAGCTATGGAGACAATAAACAGTATTTATTTGCATAGATACATGGTGACAGCGGTTAATGGACACGCATACACACAAAATATTAATTAGGAGAGCAATTAAGCATTGGGATAGCTTGCACAGCAAAGTGGTGGAACATGCATTCCTTGGAAATTTTCACAAGGTGACTTGAGAAGACCTTCAATAACTTAAGGCTTTAATTTCAACTGGAGGTTTGACTCAGTGGTGTCCAGTTGACTATTCCAATCTAGATTTTTTTGTGATTTTATAATTTCCTTAGGAAATTCCTTCTTGTGAATATTAAAATCATAGATATGAATTTTGTGAGTTGGGTTTCGCACCTATACTCACAGTTTCCTTCTCTGCAGCTGCCACAATTGATAAGAAATTACTTTCATTATCTGTTCTGGTACAAACAGTGCTGACCATTTGTATGGTTACAAAGAATATCTCATAACAAACTATATAAAAAAAATCCTGCAATTTTACAAAAAAAAAAAAAATAAATTAAAACCAATAACCCACACCAATAAAAAAAAACCCAAAATATTTAGATGTTCTGAATCATAAAGTGTGCTGAGGTAAAGGAGGTTGAAGGAAATTAAAACCAGTCTGTATAGCAGTGATATGACTTTTTTGGTCTTCTTTAACTACCTATATTTGGATACCTTCTAATTTTTGAACAAGTTCTCTCACAATCAAAAATTATTTTAATTCTAACAGAAAATTATATGGCAAATTTATTTCCTACTTAACCTTAAATGTTAGTTTTGTCATGCTGTTAAAATGATCAAGTCTAGTATAGAAGTTTGTTTAGCTTTGTAATTGAGAACTTTATCTTGTGACTTACATAGTGTTCAAAGCACAGTTATTGCTCTATTTATTGTATCAGGTATTTTCCCACACAAAATGACTTAAAGACTTGCAACTTTGAGTAGTCTTCTGTTGTTCACAATAAAGTTCAGAAAAGAAAGTAGGAAAGAGACTGGGAGTTTCTCTGATCAGGAATGCTGATGAAGCAATATAACATTGCTTTACAGAGATTTTCTTTTTTTATTCATTATTGCATAATTGATATGGTGACATATGTTCTGCATGGGATTAAGTCAGCAAGCAACCGCTGACATCTATTTTACGCTTTTCAGAAACACTAACTTGGTCTTGAAATCAACAAGATGGCATCTAAATGGTTTCAAGAGTTAATAAGTCCTCCTTTATTGTCCATTTTGTAAAGTTTGCAAAATAGGTCAAAACATGTAGAACTGGCGCAGTGTAATTTGTTATACACAACACTTTTGAGGAAAACAATGACTCTATAGCCTTTGGTGGCTTTGGTGTCATTAATTTTTGTGAGGAGGAAGGCTTTTTTAAGAAGCTGGTAATTTCCAGAAGAAGTTCAGGTATCTTTTGTTTGGAATGAAAGAAAATAAAAAATAGCAAACAGAAAAGAGACCAGACCAGAATGGCGCCATTTGAGGAGACCTACAATAATCAGAGGGTTTGATTGACTGATTCAGGGGTGATCAAAAGTTAAAGAATGCTACTAAGGTCATTGACCAACTGCTTCTTAAATACTTAATGGGCACGGGGCATTCTTGAAGTTTGTAGGAGATAACTTCTTTTCACAAGAACTCAGTGAGCCAGCTAGAAAAGATGCCCTCCAAGACTTTCTATTTTTTATGAAGTAAATGTAGTAATTAATCTTGTGCTTTTGAAACTTTACCCTTCTGCTGAGGCTCAGTAAACCTAATGAAGTGTCAAGATGTGACAAAACAGAGACAACTGCAGAAAGTTTTCAGACTCCAAACTGGCCAGTTTCTAACATTCTCATTCATTAGGATAGAAAATTAATAAACAAGAAGAGGAATTCTAAAAATAAATTCAGATTAAAATGATTTTTTTCATTAATAGGCAGAATTTGCAAACAAATATTGGTAAATAAATCTTCTTTACTTTGTATTTTCTGAATCTGTCTTCAGCTTTAGACTCTATTTTCAGCTTATTTGATTTACACTACTTTCCTGGACTTAACAAACACCAGAAAATCCATTTCGTGAGTGTGGAAAACTCTATCTATTGTCAGCTCAACAGCATGACTGTTCACTCACTGTTCACTCACTGCTCGTCTCAGAGGACGCTGCTATTGCTACTATGGATTCCCCCTTTACTGGATCTTAACGTGCTTTGCACCTCCGATGCTATTTTCCAGGACATTTTTTCCCTCCCTCCCACTAAATACACATCCCTCTACAGAAAGCACAATCTTCCATAGATGCACATGGAGCTCCTGAGGAAAATCAACACTAGAAAATGCAACAAAGCAGTGGAAACAGGGACTGGTGACCCAAGAAGAACACAGAAATACTGTCAAAGCCTGCAGAGATAGAGTTAGTAGAGCTGAAGTCCACCTAAGAGTGACATTTGGTAGGAGATATGAAGGGAAAATTGTTTCTTTTGGTACATCAGAAGCAGAACAAAAAAGCAAAGTGTGGACCCCCTGCTGAACAGAACAAAAGACTGGGTGGCAAAGAGCCCTGAAAAGACTGGAACACTCAATACTTTTTTTGCCTTTATCTATGAGGGTAAGACTCAGGAAAGACCGTCAGGAAAGTCTGAAAAAAAAGAAAGAACTGCACTCAGTGGAGTAGGAAGAACCAAGTTAGGGATCATTTAAAAGAACTGGACATATCCAAGTCCACAAGACCCCATGGATTGCACCCACCTGTGCTTAGCAGTTGGCTCATACTGCTGCTTGACCTCTATACATTTATCTTGAAAGTCTGTGTTGAATGGGGGAGGCCTTTGAAGACTCATGGAACTGTTCTTTGAAGACTCATGGAACTGTTCTTTGAAGACTGTAGATGGAATAGTGTAAAGATCACCCCTCTGTTTGGGAACAGAAAGGAGGAACAACTGGGGAACTACATGCCAGTCAACCTTTCCTTGATCTCTGGGAAGCTGATAGAGAAAATCTTTCTGGAAGCCACTTCCAAACATTAAGGACTTCAAAGTATTTAGGAGTAATCAATATGTATATATGAAGTGGAGATGCTTAACCAACTTCATAGTCTTCTGTGATGAAATGACTGGAATGGTGAACAAGCAGAGAGCAGTAAATGTTGATTATCCTGAATGCAGAAAAGCTTTCATCACTGTCTCTCCTAACATCCTCAGACACAAACAGGTGAAGTATGGACTAGATAAATGGACAATGAAATACCTAATAGACTGAAAACTGGTTGAAATACTGTGTTACAAGGACTGTGATCAGCTGCACAAAGCATAACTGACGGCCACTTATTCCTCCTGTACTCCAGGTGCCAATACTGTCTAGCTGGGTCCAACACCATAAGACATTATTCATTAATGACCTGGACAATGAACAGACTGCATCTTCAGCAAGTTTGCAAAGGATGTCAAAGTAGAACAGTAAGCTGAAATACCAAATAGGTGTGCTGCCATTTAGAAGGGTGTGGACAAGTTGGAGCAATGATTAACAGAGATGTCTTGATGTTCAACAAAGGGAAATACCAAATCCATGTTTTGGTGAAGAATAACTGCATACAGGAGCAGCCAGACGGAGGCCAGCTGTCTAGAAACTAGCACAACAGAAAAGGACCTGGTGGTCCAGGTGGACAGGAAGTTGACCATGACACAGCAGTGAACCCTTGCAGCAAAGCTGCTCATCAGCTTCCTGCGCTGCATGAGGAAGAGCATTACCGGCAGTTCAAGGGAGATGATCATTCATCTCAGCTTTGTCCAAGTGAGGCACATATGGGTGCTGGTGTTCTATGCTAAGAACTTATCCATGTGTGTAAACACCTGATGGGAGGGAGTCAAGAAGATAGACCTAGATACTTTTGGTGGCAACTAGAGACAGAACAAGAGACAACAGGCCCAAACAGAAAGAGAGAAAAATCAGTTAAATATAACAGAAAACATTTTTTGCTGTGGTGATAGGGTCATACCCTGGATTATCACTTGCCTTTGAGCATTAGGAAACACTTTGTACAGAGAGGGTGACAAAGTACTAGCATAGGTTTCTCAGAGAGATGGTGGATACTCCAATCTTGGAAATATTCAAACTTGCTGGGATACAGCCATGATGGCGTAACTGATGCACGTGAGCACAGGGTTGGACTACATAGTCTTCAGCTGCCAATCAGCTTCAGACTCTCTGTGGGTCTTCTTCTAGGTGTCTTCATCCATCCCTGAATAAATAACCAGAACAAGACACATCTGCAGCCATCCTCCCTGACACTCAATTCTCTTTTACTAAACTGCATGATGACTTTATGAGCCCAGAAAACTGCAGTAAAATAAACAAATATACCCTGATTTATAGATTACATTTCCTAGAATTAGATAACTCAGCAATTCAGTAGGATAGACATTTAATATTTCATATCTTTTTTGTGTCAAAGCTGGATAGTATTTCAACTGTAACTACAATTTCAAAATGTTGCAAAATTGGTTACACAGAAATTCTAAGTATAGACAAAAGTAATTTAAAATGAAAAGGAAATTGCAACTCCCAACCTCTTCTCCACCCTCCTCCTCCAATAAAAACAAGCTCTTGTTCTTCTTTGCATATTCCATCATCTACCAGCTACAAGAGAGCAAATACATTTCAGTTATAGCCCCTGGGTTCTTTTATTGTCTCTTTTTCAATTAGTAAGAATGCAAACAAACAGGTTGCATTGTTCTGTTTGGCTGCAGATGCATATTTTCTGCCCCTCTTCCCACAGTGCTCTATTCTGTTTTTCAGTGTATTGTTGAATTGCAGTATTACTTCCTCCTTCTTGATCTAATAGCTTCTTTGAATGTTCTGAGTAAGTGAAAGTGCATGCAATGACCTTCAGATAGAAAAAATGTTTTTTTAAACAAGATTTAATTCAATGCAATTTGTCACGGCTGGCTCAATTTCATTTAGCTCATATATACTTGCAAATCCTTCTCAGTGTTAATGACATTATCTGTCTTAGTGCATTCATTGACAATAGGAGCTGATGCATGTTTTGTGGATCTGCTTTGAGAAATTCCAGGTGAGATGAATGAAATACATTCAGCACAAAGTGAAAAAAGGAGAAAGAAAATGTGTGTGCAAATCTTCCAGAGTTTATATCTCTGAAAAAAATACTGAAATCAGTCAATATAGTTAAGACAGTAAATTAATCATGGCCTTACAATGATACTGAGTATTTTCTATCTCTTAATTTTAGCTAGATAAAGCTGAAAAAAAAGAAAAAAAAAAATTATTCCAGCTGTGATGCTCTTTGCCTTAACTATTGTCCTGGCCAGAACAAAAAATGAAAGTAGAAACATTCCTTACTTATGCAATTAACTGTAACCCTAAATTTTCATTTCCCATGTTTTAACTTCAATAAATTTTAGTTTCAAATTATTTTCAGAAATCTGGGATCTAAGGAAATAAGTGTTTGCAAATGAAAATAATAATAATAAAAAAATATTTTGCTTTCTTCAAGATACAGCACAGCTATTTAATTCTGTTTGGCACCTTTTCTAAAACAGTTTTTCAAGGAATAAGACATTAGAACAGTTCAGTAAGCAAAATACAATGCATATATCTTTAAAGAACAATAGGCTACTTATTCATTAGCCAGAAAAGCAAAATTTTCTAACAGAATATTTTTTCAATAACATAATATCATTGAAGTAAAAGGAAAACATACATAAATTAAGAAAATAATATTTCTTGGAACACACGTGCTAGGTTAACACAGAAACAAAACATATGCAGTCAAAGGCACTATAAACCTGTGAATTTAGTAACTTCAATTCTATCCAACAATTAGCTCACTGTAATGTAAATTCCAAGGAGAGCTCTCTAGTGCCAGGATATCTCATGGATCTCTTTCTTCTTGAAAGACAGTCAGTCGATACCAGGATAGGTTTCCCACCTAATGTTTTTTTGTAGCAGATTACCCAGTTGCAAAAATTTAATGAATCAATGAGAAATCAACTGCAATACCATGTGAAGTATACATGATACAAGTATTTGTTATTGGTTTAAGACTTTTGGTTGTTCTATATTAATAATAATCATACATATTCTATTGAGGATAAAATCATCTATATTCCTCATCTTTTATCCCAGATTTGCTGGATTAATTGTTTTTTCCATTAACTCTCATTTGCAGCAGCAAAGATTATAAGACAAATTGAATTGCTTAAAATAGAAATTTTACCCACTTAATCCTCATTTTATGTTTTTGCTTGATTTTAAAAATGTCCACAAATGCAAAAGTAAAAAATAAAAAAAAAAGGTCCTCTTTTCCTTCTCTGTTACAAATATGCACATATTTGAAGCCCCAAATGAAAATTTTATTTTATGCAAAAAAGGTAGCTAAGCAAATAACCAGGGAGAGACAACCCATGCCATAAAATTTTTACGCAGATATACAATATGTACTTCCAATATGCCACAGTTTTGGCTGACAAGGAAGGTAGAAAATGACAAAGTGTCTTTCTTCTTGTCATGGGTTCAGCAGCAGCAGTCATTTTTCTCCTTCTCGATAGCTGGTGCAGCACTGTGTTTTTGACTTTCGGCCTGAGAACAGTGCTGATAACACCAATGTTTTTAGTTATGGCTTAGTGATGTTTGGTC
>JAOEHY010026150.1:0-10219 GCA_025447955.1 Psilopsiagon aurifrons
CCTGGCAGAGCATGAGGCTCAGAAAGTCCTTGGCCAGACCAAACATCACTAAGCCATAACTAAAAACATTGGTGTTTTCAGTGCTGTTCCCAGGCTGAAAGTCAAAACCACAGCACTGCACCAGCTACTGAGAAGGAGGAAAATGACTGCTACTGCTGAACCCAGGACAATGTACCTTGAAGTCTTGCTGGGTGTAGCAAATTTATCTTACTCTTTTGAAAAGCATCTTTTGTTACAGACCAAATATCCCATTTGTCAAGATCACTATGAGTTCTGAGCATGTTTGCCTAAGGACTGGCCATCTTTACTAGTCTGCATATTTAATAAACCTAATCTTTATTTTTCTTGCCAGGACAATATGAAATTTTGGACTAAGAACATATACTTGTGGAACCCTATTCAATGCTTCCTTCTGCTTTGATAATGCTTCTCACCTGTTCTTTTTTAAAATCAAATGAAGAAAACCTCAAAATTACTAAAATTATGGAGAACCACCTCAAGTGCTTAGGAATCTTGTATCTCTGCAAGTATGCAGGCCTCAATTTACACAGAAAATTGAATACAGTATGTCTACATTGCACTGAAATATTTATAATAACTCAAGTGTCAAGTACAAGAGCAAATATATCTTTCTTAGGTATCATGGTATAGTAGCTAATTGGTATTGTGACCTAGTCAGCTTTTCTTTCCTCGTCTTGGGTTGTATAAACCTATCATTTGCCTACACCATGGAACGTGCATTCCCCTCCACTGAAGTATCACACAGCAATCATGTCTGCCTTAACAGAAGGAGAAACAGGAGTTATTCTCACTGAAGTTAGGACACTCCAGAGTTATTTCTGCCAGAGCTGTGGAGTGTTTATAGCAGTAGTCCATACAGGGTGCATCCCAATGTGCTGTAAGTGTCTGCAGTAGTTAGATCAGAAAATTCTGGAAACCAATAGTTTTAAATAAACACTACTGTCTTTGATGAAGTGCAGCATTCTTCCTAAATGAAGGTCAAAACCAGCACTTTAAAAAACACAAAAATTGATGTAAAGCCAGAAAGGAAGAAATCATAGGAGACAACAAGGAACATCACCCATTATGTTCCAATTCACAAATCTTTAGCGCAGTTCCTATGATGATACTTTTCATGCCAGGTTTCCACTGAGGTTGACTTTGTCACTTTTCCTAATGTGTTATCTTAGTGATATTGTTCTTTAAAAATCTTCTATGTAATCCAGCAGAAAACAACTGAATTAATGAGCTGCTACAGACTCTCTTATTTCACAGGAGGCTTTGCCAGCATGCTCTGTTGATAAATTCCTTTAAGCTTATGCTAGAGAAGCTATTGCAAGTGCTGCTTCTCTTCTACTCTTTTAGGTAGTATATTTTCTTTCTTTGTGTGTGTTATGTTTGTCTGGAACTTTCCTCTTGGTTCCACTCAGAATCATATGCATATGAAATGTTGCTGCTTTTTCATAAGGTTTTATTAGCTTTGCTTTTGACTTCTATTAAAGCTACTCTGTTGACTTTTCTTGTAGACATATTGCCAATATTCCTCATGTTAATCATCCACCAGAATGCCAAGAAAATCAATTATAGATATCATGGTAGATGAAAGGCTATAATTATTAGCAAAATTATGTTAATGTGTATTTTCAAACCTGAATCATAACTGCTCAAATGTGTTTATTTAAACTGTAGAATGCAGGTTTATTTGTTCTTTTTTATTCAACAGTCTCCACTAATTTTGCAATTTCTGAACTATGTTACAAAGTGGTCTCTAAACAATATTTGATAGGAGCTTTAATTGGAATAATAAGTTTATTAAAATTGGTAGGGATTATATAGAAAAAAAGCTTCTCAAAAGAAAAAAATTCATGTTGGAAGCCATTACCATCTTGTAAGATCTTTATCTTCTTACTTATTAATTATGTTTTAGAAAAATTGCCGTATTTAGAAATAATTTAAGGAAATTAAAATCTTGAGATAAAGTTTTAGTGTAGGCTTTGCTTATCCTGCTCCTTCATAAAGAGAAACTTCAGTTTAAGTCTCCAGTGGAACAAGCTTTACGAATACCATTTTTTCTTCTTTGTTAACTTACTGAGTAATCACGACAACCAAAAAATACTGGGAAAAATAATTGACCAAAAATTCATTGTTTCTCAAAAGTTTAACAACATAAACTTCTTTCAAGTATTAATAATGTTTTAGCTGATTTTAAGGAAGCTGATTATTTTAGCTGATTATTATGCACATTTTCATAACAACATGCGTTCTTAATTGAATGAATTATTGAATTAAGTATTTCAGTTAGAGAAATTACTTTTGATACATACATAAAATCTGGGCTTTAAACAAAGCTAAGTATGACAGGAAATAAATAAAATAATTTGGAATCTTGGTCAACAAACATCAACCCCTTACCCAAGAAAAACACTTTTTCTCGAACTTATGATGGCTATATACAAAGCAGATTGTAAGTTACAGAAAAATACAACTTAGACTGTTTATAGCTTCCAGAAGAGTGCAGTCCCTCCAGAGGTTTCACCCTCTTACAAAGAAGTAGCAGAAATTCCATGATCAATATGGCTGAAGTCTGTTTATTTATCCCATGGTCTATAAAATCTGTAACTAGTTTGACAAGTCTATAACTCTAATCATTGAACTTCCTAAAAGATGTTAGCTGCTCAAAATGCTTTGAATACCCCTAATGAAAAATGAGATATGGTAAAATATTGGTAGGTTCAGCAGGTTTTAAACAAGTGTGTTCTTACCAAAATCATGTCCTTTGAAAGAAGAAAAATAGAAGGAATTTAGGATTTCCTATAACCTCCAAAGATGATGTGCCTTCTTCACTTCACCTCATAATTTTCTTCCACCAACTAAGATGAACTGTATTTTTCTTTGCAGGACCAAGCATGTAGAAAGCAAGTCTCACGTTTCACAAATGCTAGTCTAAAATATCTAGATTAAAAGATATTGTTTCTATGGTACATGCAAATATGGTATGTGTGTGTGTATAAATCTGTGTGTATTTTTGAAATACATGGATCCATACTTTTAACTTATTTTTATCTATATTTGGTTTTGATGCTGAAACCATTTGTGTCAAGGCACAGCAATATATACATAGATTTGTAAATCTATTCATGTAAAAATGAACTGTAATTATACTCTACATCATAAGAACAATCTCACTTGCATAATTTATCTCTGTTATGAACGCAAATAATAAATAATCATAATGCTTATTATGTTACTATGTAAAATTCCCCAGCATGAAGCTTTTTGCCCTAGCAAACAGCCAAAATTAGCAACGGAGATGTCTACAAGTGATCCAGCTCTCCTGGTTTGTTCTTTTTCCTGTCCAGCTACAATTAGGAATATAAAGACAAATGCCAAAGAATTCCTTAGTTCTACTAACAATATTGTGTCGTTATTAATCACAAAAAATCAAAACACAGATATCTCTGAATGACATCTGTAGAGATATCCCAGTATCTGGAGACCTTACTATTATCTGTATTTTTTCTGTACATCAAGTGTCTATGCTATACTCCAATACATCCAGCAGAGTTGAGACATCAACATAGTCTGTGATTCATGATGCTGGCTGTCCTAGGTTCAGCAGTAGCAGCCATTTTTCTCCTTCTTAGTTAGCTGGTGCGGTGCTGTGTTTTTGACTTTCAGCCTGGAAACAGTGCTGATAATACCGATGTTTTTAGCTGCTGCTTAGAATGTTTAGTCTGATCAAGGACTTTCTGAGACTCATGCTCTGCCAGGGAGGAGGGGAAGCTGGGAGGAAACAGTGACAAGACACCTGACCCAAACTAGCCAAAGAAGTACTCCATACCACAGCACGTCATGGCCACTATATAAACTTGGGGCAGTTACCCGGAAGGGCTACATCGCTGCTCAGTTGGGCTGAGTATTGGTCGTCGGGTGGTAAACAGTTGTATTCTCTTCCCTTGCTTCCCTTGTCATTATTATAACTGATGGCAGCAGTAGTGGTTTGTGTTATACCTTAGTCACTGGACTGCTCTTATCTCAACCAGTAGGAGTTACGTTCACTCGATTCTCCCCATCCCTCCAGGAGCAGGGGGGGAGGAAGGGAGGAGAGTGAGTGAGTGAGTGAGTGAGTGAGTGAGTGAGTGAGTGAGCTATGCGGCTGACTGGACTTAAACCACAACACTGGCAATGAACTAAATTGGTTCTGAATTCAGGTTAAATGAGCTTCTCTGCCCAAGTTTTGATAGCGAGGTGGAAACACACAGGTAGAAACTGCAAGAGCAGTTTTCTTAACTCTGAAAACAGAAGAGAGACCTCACCTTTTCCAATAGTTTTGTTTCTCGGGATGGAATGTCTGTTTTGTTTTCTGATTTCTGTGCTTTTCCAAGATGTTTGGTTATGTTTAATTCCTTTTATACAAACGTTTAAGGAATTTGTGTGCATATACATTTGTGTTGTACATGTACACAAATATACAGGGTGGAAAGGGTTAGTACTGAAGGTAAGAAATGCTTGTGTTTATATAACCTTTCTGAACTGAGAAAAGAATAAAAAAGGAGAAAAATGAAAGAGAAAGTTGAGATTTCATGGAATTCTGAGTGCTAATTATCAAGCTGCACTGTTTTGGTGGGATTTTATAATTTGTAAATTAGTTTTGTAATTAATAATAAGCTAACGTGCATTTGTTTTAATAATTTTACCTTGTTGCTTCATCCATAGAAATTTTCGTCATTAAGTCTAGCTTCTGTTTCTCCATGTGTTGCTTCATCTGCTACTCAGCCAGCAGCAGAGACATCATCATTTCTCAGACCTAGATATTCCTGTATCTGAAATGTCTTTTTTGCTATCCTAATCCTTCATTAGTCCAACCCATGACACTGCCCTTTAGAATGTCCTCTGCTATTTAGGAAGCCTATTGTAAATTTCTTATTACTTAGTAAGTAAACTTGGGAACTCTGATATTTGACATGTTACAGGCTTTTTTTTTTCTGTTCTATAAACTCTCCTTTCTACTGTTAAAACTTATGAATATGTCACACACATGGAAGCTAACTGAAAAAGGGTAAAAAAAAAATACCTTATGCTTTGGTCTAAATGTTGTTGCATGCTTGAATGTAAAGAAGAATTATAATATTATTTTTTTAAAATTTACATTCAAAATTTACATAGAACCTCAGTTGAAATATTTTTGGGGGGGCAGGCCCAAGAAAAGCAGCAAAAACATGAGATGTGAAAACTCTAGCAGGCAACATCTCAAAGGCTGAGCCCTGCCTGCTAGGCAGTTTTATTAGGTCTCCTGACAGCAACAGAAACAACTACCACCAATGACATTATATTTACAGAACATTATCTCATTGAAAGGATATAAGCATAGCCCCGACATATTTGGCCAGGTATTTAGCTAAAATTGTCAAGAGCAGCTGTAGATGTTTTCAATTTCAGTGATTGGTAGCCTTTAAATGCATTGCTATTTTATCTCTTCAGTGGAAATGGTTTGTTTTTTCAGCTCCCCAGAGCTGCTGCAACTGATATTTTAAAATCAGGCTAATTTCTTATTATCATCTCTAAAAACAGGTTCAAGACTCCACCTGTATGAAAACTTATGCTGAAGTACTATATTCTGACAATGTCATAACCCTGACATATTTGATGTTACTTTTCTTAGTACTTACCCATCCATTTTAACGGATAAAGAGATGTTATATTGTACTTCAGTATTCTTGCATATCACCTAAAACTGACCCATATTTGCAGTGGTTAACTGAATTAGTTCCTTGACTTAAAATTTTCTGATGCTTCTGTAATCTCAGGTATTTCAATTAGACTCTGTGTAACGTCCTTGTGTGTTCTGACGTAGCAAGGGATAGTTACCTCATTTCATATGTTTGTTTGTGTAACATGGTTTCAATGATATATTCATATATCCCTGAATTCAGATAACACAGAACTGGGTTTGACCCACTGTGTAGCTTCTGAAAAACTACTAAATGCTTAAGGAGAAACAAATCGAAATGGAAAACCCCTCTCTTGATGATTTATCATCTATTGCTCTTGATGGAAAAAAGTTCTAGTATTAAATTGCAATAATGTACAGAACTAGCACTAAGTTAGAGCACAGTGAATGAGGGTATAGTAAGTGTTAATTTCTTGAAAGTATTAAAATACCATGACTCCTCCAATATTTCACAAGAAAAGAGCCAAGAGAAAAAATTGTACATGCAGTATTAATTTGAGAGCTATAAAAAGCTAGTTGAGCATGCAACAGTTAGAAATCTGAAAACTCTGGGGAGCAGGAAATATACATTTTCCATTTTATTCTATCATAACAAAATGTAAATGCTTCAAATGAGTTGCTTAGATTTATATTTTCACTAAAAGCCAACGAAAGCCTCTTTCTGCTTTACAATAAGTTGCTCTTAGTAATGTACAATTAAGAAAACAGTTTTCTAGTTTGTAAGTACCTCTTACTAATAATTCCCATGGTAAAGAAGACATTTTTTCAGCCTAAATTTTACCCAATTTTCAGATACAAATTACCTAGCAGGCTGTGTGCATTTTTTTCAGTATCAAGAAACAAGATGCTAAAAATGATGGGCAATCAATTTTTGCCTGGCTGACTTGGAATCTTTTGAATTTGTGAGGATCTAACTTTATTCAGAATGTGCTAAGTATCAACCCACAGAAAATTGGTTTCAAAAAAAAGATTGCTTTAAAAATAAACCAAAACTATGTCTTTGTATTTATAAGATTTAACAACATAGTGATATGATTTTATTTCAGCTGAGAAAAAGGAGTAAAGGTGAAAATATTAATATCTTTCTAAAGTTTTGTTAGCTGCACTGTAGAGCATTAATTATCTGACAAGACTGTAAGGGTCTGTGCCAGGTCCATTGAAGTGAATGAAAAGATACTTTAATGTTCTTACGTGATTCAAAAATCACAGTATCAATTCACACTAAAGTTCAAAGATTCTTTTTTAAGCATCCTCCTCCCCATCTCTGTGCCCCCCTTTCTCTCTATGCTTTAAATTCTCTCCTGTCTCCCAGTGGTCGTGGTGGGGCCTTCTCTCTCCTCATCTCCCTCTTTTTTTTAACACAAACTGATGATGCATAGTAAGGACTAAGAGTATACTTCATTCCTTCTTGAAATGACAGCACTAGATTCTGAAATATAGCATAGCTGAGCAGGATGTACTTGAACAGAATGTAAAAGCTACTGTGCAGTGGTAGGGGTTTGTTGTTTTGGTTTAGTGTTGGTTTTGTTTTTGTTTTCCTTAATCCCACTGCCCTAAATAGGCGGAACTTTTTATTGTCAGATACAATTAAATTCAGTTTCTTACTGTTTTAGAAAATGAGGTGATGCAGTAATGCAAATGGACTGTTGTCTATATTTTTTTACTCCAATTCTGAATTGAAATTAAATAGGGATAGTTTTACTAAGTGCAACTGCCTTGATTCTTGTTTTAGGATTTTTTCCCCCTTTCTAATATTCATGAGGAGCTGTTGTATACAGCTACACTCATTTTTACCACATCATGAGTGTACGCTTACTGGAATCAGTATTTTAATATGGGATTTCTAGGAGATGATGAAGTATTAATTCATCAAACCCTATGTCCATCTGTTGAAAACTAATATTTTAAGGAGCCTTAGAAAGAAATGACACCTTTTCAACTGTACACTATTTTCTAAATGATCTTGCTTTTA
This sequence comes from Psilopsiagon aurifrons, assembly GCA_025447955.1. Lineage (NCBI taxonomy): Eukaryota > Metazoa > Chordata > Aves > Psittaciformes > Psittacidae > Psilopsiagon > Psilopsiagon aurifrons. The sequence goes on from JAOEHY010026150.1 coordinate 7,704, forward strand.
AGCATCTGTGACACTGATTCACCCAGTCACCATATTCCTATTGAGATTGTCCATCTAACTTTCTTTCGGACATGTGATATAAAACTGCCATGGCCTGTTGGACTGCGTATCTCTTGTTACCCTCCCTATTCTGTCATAACAGTTTTGTCATATGACACCCAGTCTTAAAAACCCATGATTAATAGAATTACTGATACATCCTAAATGTTTGGCAGGAAGAAGTTCAAGAAGAGACAATCAGATCTTCATAAACAATCATTTTTCCCCTCAGATCAGTGTTATTTTTATTCCACTGCTTCTAGTGAAGGGTAAATAATAAAACGACCAGATTGTACTGTTCCAGGGAGGTGCTGTGTTGCCTTAGCATATCTTTAGTCCTTTTTCAAATGCCAGTATGTCTGAATGTCACAGGCAGAATCCTCTTCTGAAATGCCGCTTCAGCAATTATCATTTGCAAAGAAGGAAGTGCAGAGAATTTGAGAACTGCAAATCAGTTTGGCTTTATGTTCTAATTAAGGTTTTGATCAAACATTCAGCTATCTTTCCTGATCTCTGCTGCTACATATAGAGAAGGAGAAGGCCTTGATGTGAATATGGAGAAAACTTCTTCCCTTCTAGGATTTAGAAAGGAGCAGGCCCTCTGCTCCCAAAGAATTATGTCTCCTGAAATAGAAGGTCACTTCATCACAGGGTAGCAGTCTGTCCCTGGTGCAGACCACCACTTTCAGGCCTGGAGCCCGAATGTAGGGCTGGTTGCCATGTTCTGGACACAACAGCGCTGCTCCATCCTGCTGTGGTTTAAGCCTTCCTGCCTTGTTATCCTTTATATTTTCTTCTACTGTGACACGGAAGCTAAAAACAAGCTCTTGTGAGATAGGGGTTAATGAGAGGGAGATATTAAGATATCCTATTTTTCTTTCCCTAGCACTTTGAAATCCTGGCATGATTAAACATGTGCAATTTGCACGATATTTTTAGTTTCTCCACATACCTTGTAGTACATGATCTTTGAAGATTCAAGATTGAAACTTAGATGGTCTTCCTGTTGGCCTCAGATTCTTTTATTTTCCTCAATCCAGATATTCAAGCAAGTCATCATCTTTCATATTTCTCCTCACAATCACCTATAAGATTTGGTAACAATGTTATTCTCAGCATCTAAAATGAAGTACAGGAAGGTTAAAGACTTAGCTCAGATTAATTATATGCCTCTAAAACTAGCTGGCAGTAGAAGGTGATAGATGCAAGGACTTACACAGAGTTCCGAGGAGCAGAATCTCAGCCTCTGTGAGCAGCTCAAGGTCAGATGGAAAGTCTGTGATGTGCATACACACTCTAATCTCTGGACAATCCTTTCCAATACAGTCATCCCAGCAGGCAACTGGAACTATGCCACAAATAGACCTGGCTGCTGAGGTTAGTTACTTTGGCTGGAATTAGTGCAAGGAGCATCACATACTGCAAGGCAAATGATCTCAGAAAAATATGCAAACTTCCATGTTCTTTTGCCTAAAATCTATGCAAGAACTAAATGCATAATCTTATGGTAGTTATTCCTGATACCTGGTGTTTACAAAACCTTTTGAAAATGTATTACACTGCCCCTGTAGTTCCTCTCCCAATTTATTCCGGCTACGGTGACAATTCTGAGACAAAATCCAAACACATCTGAATAAGCTTCTGGTTTGCAGATAATAGTAATAGTATGTGCTAAAGAAAATGCAGTAGAGGAAATCAACATAGTGGGAAAATTCATTGAGCTAAAATGCTATTTACTTTCTTTCCTTACCATTTAAGTTCATATTTTGAAAAGGAATTCTTATCCAAAATTATGCAGTGAAACTCTAAGGTGAGAAAGCATAAGCCTTTCCTGAAGAAAATAGAGATTTTGCAAATGGTTTTCCTAGAGGAAATAAGAGAACAGAATTAGAGGAGATTAATTTCAATACAGTAGTTACAGAATGTGTACTTATTCAACTTAGGTGATCGTGGGCTTTACACCAAATAATAAGAATTGGAATCAGAATTTAGCCATCAATAACATTTTTTTGTAATATAAAAAATAATCCTATTTTGTCTGCATTACCAGATATTAGCCTTTTGTAGGCTCTGGACTAATTCTGTCCATGATTGTACAGAGTAAAAAATGTCTGCTCCCTTCTAGTAGCACACATTAAACAGGTTACACTAAAAGTGAGTATTCATTTTGTTCTGCTGGGTGACTAAAAAGTTGCAGCTGTGGTCAGAACATCCTGTCCTGTCAGTTTAGAGAGTTGTTGTGGTATTAGGCTGTAGGCTGAGGTCATCAGACCCCAAAAATCTTTAAAATGAAACTTCAAGACTTTCAATGGCAGAATGCCCATTCTAAATGGTAGCTGAAAGTAGCCAACGAAAATCTGAGTTTGGCGTGCTTATGTATGAATCTGTTTTTGTAGGCATTTGTTGTGGTTTAAGCCATAAATCAGCCACGCAGTTTGTTCACTCACTTCCCCCTTTTTTCTTCCCTCTGCTCCTGG
>JAOEHY010026150.1:10319-21947 GCA_025447955.1 Psilopsiagon aurifrons
CATTGGTGTTATCAGTGCTGTTCTCAGGCCACAAGTCAAAAACACAGTGCTGCACCAAGTACTAAGAAGGAGAAAAAATGACTGCTACTGCTGAACCCATGACAGCATTGTATCTGGAAATATGGAGGAGGAAGAGAGCCCTCTGCCTCAGGACCCATTTGTGATAAGACCATAACAATATAACTGATATTCAAGGCACAGATTCAAACTTATTTGTTCTGTCTGTGGTAGGCAAGGGATGCCTAGTGTATTTGGCTCCTGTAAGTTTTGAACACAAGCATTTCTGAAGATCACAGCTCACATATCTATGTTGTATGTCCCTTTTACAACAGTTCAGAAAAAAGTGGATAACATTAGATAACAGAGATAAAGCAGGAGCACTATTGATGTTGGCAGTTCCACAAATTGATTAGAAAAAGACCACTCCATTTGTCATTCCTCAGAAGAGCCAAAGGGCTGATTTGTTTTAGTCACCAGTTGGTTGGGTAATGTGACTAAAAGCACAGCACATCATATTCACCCCCTTAGAGAACTGATGGGTTTTGGATTGTTTTCTGTTGAGCTATATTTAGGATCATAGAATCATGAGCAGTTTGGGTTGGAAAGGACCTTTAAGAAAATCTAGTTTCAAACCCCCTACCATGGCTGTATTTTACTGTGCATTCATGAGTATCTGTCGATGTGCATGAGTGTTTTCACCAACGCACTATGTTTGAACTGGTTAAGAAACTGATTACAATTTTGAAAGCTATGAAAAATTAATAGACTTAAACACTACTTAAAACTTATTCGTATGTCAAATCCAATGAATACAAGGGGTGAAACTAGAGCAAAAGGATTGTTTGCATGACTTATGAGGTAGGCTGTTAATTTGCAAATATAAGTGCTTCCACTGTGAGGATTTATTGTCTATTAGTGTGGTGTCCAATAAATAGGAGTGATATTAAGCTAAAAAAGATTTGAAGTTAATACAGTCTTATTGCTTCTTGAAAAGTATTAATAGCAAATAGCATATCGTTTATTAAGAACTTTAAATAACAGGAATACTGATGTACTGTGAATGTTCAGATGATATTTAATATTTAAACCACATTACTAACAAGTAGTATTAATAATTAATGCTTAAGAAACATGGGAAAAAAGCATCACTAAGCTATGAAAGATATCACCATCTTTATAAAGATATTTAATTCCACCTTATGTGTAGATTGTAACACATTATTTGATGATTTGCTATTATCTGGTTTCTGAAGGGGAGATGTTGTTATTTCAATGCTAGATAAATTATGTCCTTGAAGTAGTAATTTTTCAGCAACAAGATTTCAGCTGGGTTTTTCTAAGCAAGATAATGCTAAAAATTTAATGATGTGGCTCTGGTATTATGTATCTAATGTATATTGGAGTACTATGCCATGAGTATTCTCACACCATAACTGACTGGGGTTGCAGATTCAGTGTATGTGTAGTTAAGTTACTCCAGTATAATTCAGGTACTCAAAGACAGTTCTTTAAAACTGAAAATACCCTCTTTTGGGCTATATGGCTGATTTGTTAAGGAGTTAATAGAAAAACAAAACAGACATAAAAATGTTCTGTACTTTAAAACAGTGGTCTTTATAGAGTCAAAACCCAAAAATATCAGGGCTTCTCCTTTGGTTCTAGCAAATAATATCCTTACCCAGAGAAGAAATTCCACTGCATTAAACTAGAGATATAAGCATTTTATTCTTGCAACTAGTTTCTACCTACATATGGCAAAACTTCATGAATAATAAGCCAGATTTGCTTTAGATTTCAAGCTACTGAGTACAAAAAGCAATTATTTCTCTTTTTCATTGACTATAAACTGCAGTGATAGCAAAGTCACCGTAACACTATATGACTGCAAAATATGTTTCAGTCCTATAGTTGAAAAGTTTTGTATGGGAACTTTATGTAGGTTTGGATTGGACTTTTATTTTGTAATAAGTGAATAAATTCCCTTGGACTGACAAAAGTCTCCTGATGACATTTCAAGCATTATATGAAGTATATTCTACGCTTACTCACCATAAAGCTCAAATGCAATTTCTTTGTTATGCTTGTTTTGACTCCTGGCTTATGTGTAAGAGTTCAATATGTGTTCCTATTAGTACTATTAATAGTGTGGTTGTGGAGATCTGAAGTTGGGGTGTGATTCTACACTGTCAATCTGTCTTTGTTTTGCTCCTAGGATCTGTTCACTTACCATTACACAGTCGAATTTGCCCCCTGGGTTCCCTTCTGAAGTGTGTCAGATAAAAGTCTCTGTAGGAATCCAGGCACAGTTGACCACATAGGCTCAAGGTTTCTTCCAGTGATTCAGAACGTGCTGCACATGCTTTGGCATGTGCACAGCAGATTTGATTTCTGCTACCCAGGTTTTTCTCAGATGATGTTGCTTGTGGTCCAGTGTTCATGTGCACCCTCCTGCCTCAAAGCTGGGGCATTTAATACTCAGAGTTAACCTGCACAAATACTTTTACCGGTACAGTGCAGAGCCTTCACAGTTTTAGGCAACTGAACCAAATAAAAGAATAGAAAAATAATTATCTCTTACTGGGCCACAGATATGACATGGCATATATCTGGGCACAGCCAAGTCTGCTTTGGAAGATAATAGCTAAGGGCAAAGTGACACAAGAACATCCAAACCAGCTGGTCCTGGCACAGTTCACAGGCACTGTGGGCTGGGTTATCCAGTTATCTTCAGACTTGCAACCAGATCCTCTTCTCTTGTTTTCGTGCTTAAAAGAGAAATGAGCTCTCTGCTGCCATCATGGAATTTGATGACAGCACAAGCAAACTAACTGAGAACCTAAAGCTGCTACTTGACTCGGTTTCTCAGAGGAGCTGAGAGAAAATCAGTAATGTTGTTATGTTATCTGATCGGGTCAGAAAAGGCTGTAGACATGGTTTTAAAGTAGTTAGGGATTAAGTAAGGAAGATGCTGACAGTTTTGTTATCTCATAGAGAAAATGTTCCAAAGCAGGGCAAGCAGTATCAATGTCAGATGGGTAGAAAATGCCAGCAAAGGGGTTGTAAAGTAAGTGAAAAATCATGAGGGAGAATTATGGCTATTAAGAATCTAAAGACAGATGACAGCTAGTGAATCTTGAACTGCCCATGAAGAAAAGCCTGAAAGCTGAATAAGGGTTAATGACATGGCAGTAAAACCTGGAATGATCTTGTAAAAATTGTATTGCGAGAGCCTTTAAAACTGACCATTATATTTCCATCAGAATACTGCTTGAAATGCACAAGTGGGCTGAAAGAAAAAAGAATAATCTTTCTAGGTGCATGGTAATAGATGAGAAACAGGAGCTGTGTCATGGCCACAAGTACAAGCAAAGCCATATCAGTGAAATGAAATCAGTAAACTGCGGGACTGTGGTTTGTCAGGTTCAGGCTCCAAAACTGCAGCTGAATTCCAAATCTCATTTTGAAATATGATGGAAACCTAAGAAAAGCCAGCTTCATTGGGCTGTAATTTACATTAGAAATTTTTATGTGGGAAATTTCTAAGTGATTCCAAAAGTAAATGTAATGCTTATTAAGTTATAAAAGACCTCAAGATAGAATTCTAGTCACATTTGCCTTCAGAGTATGAGATTAGAATAAATTAGGTTGAAGGAAAGAGAAATTAAAAGAAAAAGAATGCTCTGGATTCCTTGTTATCTGAGAGATTTGCCTTGTTTCCAGCAGCCATTCCCACAGGCCTGAGACTGTGAACCTGCTGTGAATGATGACTACCTATTGCTTCTGCACTAGCCAGAGATGCACAAACCATCCTACTTGTAGTCTGCTTTTCAGGTAGCATTACCCAGGTTCATGTAATGCAGCAGTAATGAATATATTTATTCTGTGAATTGTTAAGACTCTCAATAGATGCTATCAGTATTGCACTCCTTAAACTTACCCATAACTTCCAACAACTCTTAATACTCTTTTATTCTTTTGTTATTAAAAATCCTTTCTATAACTATTGTAGAATAGAAAAAAACTTCAGGGCATTAAAGTGCAGGTGCCCATACACTACAGGACTTGGATGGAAACTTTAAATCAGTTGTTTGTATAGATAGGATAAGGCAGGCTGGAAATATGGCAATTGTAAGTGAAAGAAATAGCTATGCTTGTTGAGGACATGTAGTTACTCGTTTCTATAGAAATTTTGCAGAAAAGTGAACATGTATATAGGTACATCTTGTGCATCAGTGGCATAAGGCCTTTCCTCTTGTCTGGATTTACTCAAGTAGGCTCAGAAAAAGATGTTATTTTATTTTTCAATTGCATTTATATTTTGAAAACTGTCTTTAAATGTTTTGTCATCTCTTATCAAGTTATGTAATGAAATGTTTTATGATGCCTAAAAGCCAGCTGGCAGTTTCTTGTTATGAGAGAATGTTTTCTTTCTAACAAATTCTTTGTCTCAGGGACCCATTATTTTCAAGTTTAAGGAGCTGAAAAATGAAAAGGATTTCTGAAGAAGCTGAAATACCATAATCTCCAGAGTTGTGTCTGTAGCTAATTCTGATTCAGTGCTTTCTTGTTGTCGCTTAGGCTTTGACTATTAAAACTAGATAAAAGTCAGTTCCCAAATCAATTTTTGAATAAAATTTCACATTTTCGAGATGTCTCTTCTGGACAACCAAAAATTAGGCATTTAGAGTAGGATCTTATTATAATCAGTGGGGAGAAAAATATGTCTGCATAAGTGATTCTCACCATGTGTCTTGGATATTAGTTTAGAATGAAATAAATCACCGTGAGAAAGCACTTACCTCTTTCCAAGTGAGGTAACTTACAGTGATCAGCTTAGTTGGTTAAACTCTGGTGAGACTACCAGTATTACTGCATCTTTATTTCCTTGAAGATAAAGGATGGTGACATAGCATGAATTTTAATACAGGGAATTATAGAACTGCAGTGCATACAAAAATGTAATCTGTACACATACATAATGCATATAGTGACAGAAATCTGTCAAATCCTTCTGCATTTGGGTTTTCAGTATTTTTAATTTGGACATTGTCAGACACCAACAATAATAGAATGTCCAAAGTCATTTCATTCTATACAGTGTTAAACTGAACTCCCTTTGTGGAAATATTTCCCTTTGCTTGTATAACTTTACATCTGATGAGAGAATAACTTTATTTAATTGATACAGGCATAATTTTATTGAATCTTACCAGCCTGCTGTGGATGAGGATTACATGCCATTTGATGTGTTGCATGAGTAGACAAATCAATCCATTGTCTGTAGGTTATGAGATTATTTACTGAGCCATATGGACTTATTTCCCTCATAATGTTACCTGAAATAAAGCAGACCATAGTAAATAGAAACATAACTGAGGAATTCTCTCTTTCAGTCTTTGAAGGTAGATTTTTAGATCTGATTTGATCTTGGATTTCAACTCCAGCAAGAATTCTGACAACAGAATAATTTCCTTTCTGCTTTAATTGCAAAAGGATTTCCTGCAAAATAAGCTTCATTATCACTTGCATATAAATATTTAAGTTGAAAGAAAGCTCTACTATAATGTGCTACCAAAACCTGATTAATTTGATGTGTTCTTGTGAAACATTTGGGGTTTGTCTAAACAACTTCTCCTGATACCCATCATTTTGGTTAAAGAGCTTGCAGCCTCCCACTGCTTCAGTAATGAAGTCCCCTCTAATGTAAATAATTCTCCATAAATGAGATATGAGACCTTCTTCTTCCATAGTATTCTCTAGTGCTTGTAGTGAAATAGTTTGGCATAAGATTCTTACACAGGCAAGATTTCCATTTCCATTTCTTTTAAAGCTGATTGATAGGATATTTGGATAAAATTATGAATTGCATTCTCTTCTTTTGAGACTCTAGTATAAAACTGGCCATGCAACAGAATGGGAAGAGCTGACTCACTGCTCTAATTATAAATCTAAAGACTAATTAACCTTCCATGACTAAATTAAATTCCAAAATATAAAGAACTGACAGAAGCCTTTAAAGAAAGATTTGAAATATAAAGTACAAAATATATTCAGGAGGCTGTTTTCGAATTTGACATTGATGAAGATGTACTGTATTTGCAAATGGTACATGCAATACTAATTTGGGAAACAGGCATTCAGAGTTTAACAACTGTGGCAGTCACAGCTAAAATGCAGTACTGCAATTAGCTCTGTAAATTTATAACAAAATTCTTTCCTGCAGCATTGTTTCAGATCAAGATTTGTTTGTTCATTATTTAAAATCAAAACCAAGAATCCTATTTTTATTTTATTGGAGGGCACCCCCCACAGAATACATGATTTCTGGCAACTTTTTTTTTTCCAAGTTAAACAAAACTGCCTTCTATAATTGACAACATCTTTGTGGACTTGAAATCCCATTTCCCTTACTAAATTCCATTTCCCTTACTGGAGCTGAATCAGCTTTGCAAGTCCAAACAACAATAAAATATTCCATCTGTCCAAAAAAGCAAATAGACCTGGTTCTGAAAGGATGAATAGACAGCAGTTTGTTTCTATTCCAATAGAACCTTAATTTTAGATGTTGGTATGTCTTTGAAATAAGGTCATGAATAAATTAATAATGGGTTGAATAATTTCTTCCTCGGTCTTCTCTCCAAGTTTTTATTCCCAGAGATTAAGACTGAGCAAACACCAAAGATTTAGTTTATAGCCACAGTCTCTGTCCTCAATTACTTTGAGTGAATGTTCTGCATTATTCCTCATGATATTTGGTTATATGACTGCTAGACACCATAGATTTTGCCAGTAACTAATGCATGTGAGGACAACTCAGAAAAAATATAAATGGGCTCACATTCACATTGTTAATGTATGTGAGTTCTTTTAGAGTTGAACATTTAGAGGAAAGTATCAAATATTAATTTGCTGATCTGATTTCTGAATCAATACAAAGCTTTTGTGTTGCTGTTGGTTCTGTTTAAAATATTATAATGGCTATAAATTATCAACTTCTGCTGCAGTGGTTTGACTCAAATATGTGATTCTGCTTTCCCTGGATAATTAATTAAAAGAAAATGTTCAAGACTTTTGTGATAACTGTATTGCATGAGACTATGCTGTTGATTTCTTCTGAACTGCTGAAGGATCCTATAAAAAAAATAATCTTTCAACAAAATGTGTCAAAATCAGATACTTTATTCAGAGAGTAGTTATTTAAGGTTATTGATAAAATTAATCTGGACAACAGAATGTCTGAAACTGAATACTTACATGAGGAGTACTTATGTACTAACACAGCTATTATGCTGTAGAAGGTTGACAGTGGGTATTCCTCAGCTGAACTTAGAACTTCAATAGCCTCATTTTGAAAGCTATTAGTTACTTCACTGTCAGTATTTATCTCCTGTGCTGCTCAATATCTCTGAAAGTCAAGCTAATGCTGAAAATAAATGCATTGTTATATAAGAATAATTATTATTAATAATATTTTTACTTAAGAACACTCATCTGTTGTTTCAGTGTATCATTAAGCCCTGCTGACTTAATTAAGCTATTATTCTTAATATTGAAAAAATCCATGTTCCATTTCTGTAGGTTTTTTATTAAAAATTATTGTTTAAAAATAATGTTTTAAGAATGAAAATGAATACAAAATTTCTGATATGAAGTATCAACACAGTTAATAGGTACATTATTAATACATTTATGTAGGTTGAAAGCTATCACTAAAGTAGTGTCTAATTAGAATGAAAAGCCCAATTAAAACAGAGATGCCCCTGCACATTAGTTTGGTGAATTTAATTTTTTTTACAATACTTGATGTTTATTCAACTTTTGCATTAATGATATACAGACCAAGAAAAATACTTTCTTTCTGAAATTATCATTATTTTAGATTGTATTCTTACCTCCCAAATCGAAAATTCTACTTTGTAAAGGTGGGCATCTTAGCTGAGCAGTATGCGTTCAATCTGATTTATCACTCTTCCCACCTTATGGGATAAATTCTTTTCTGCTTAATTGATTTTCCCATTGAATTTAGCAGACATGTTGATTTACATTGGTGGAGTCCAGTTTGGCACTTCCTGCAGATTTCTTTAGTCAGAGGAAATGCAATATGCATGTCTTGAGAGCTGATGACTGGGGCAAAGTTTAGTGCTAGGCCACCATGAAGACCGATCTTTTGGTACAATGGAGTCCCACTACTCTGTGAGAAAATGATCATTCTGAGAACTTATCTTCTCCTACAGGCAATACCTGAAAATATTATTTGGTTGATTGTCTATTTAAAGAGAAAGTCAAAGCTTCTCAAAAAGGAAGGGTTAGACCAGATTTTCGAGACAACTCTGCATTTTGTTTTCAGATTCTTAACATCCCTATTGAGACCAACTCTTCAAAACAAAAAAGTTTCCATGGAACATGAATTGAGATCCAGCATCTCCCAGCTGTAGCAGCTTTACAATTCTTCCCCACAGCATGTTTACTTCTACAAAAAATTTGGTTGCAATGTTGTTGTATGCCAAGCATTTTAGTGAATATGGGCTATGGTACTTCCAAAAGGAGATAGTCTCCTTTGTACCAAACACAAAGTACTTGCCTGATTCAGAGGACACTCTAGTGGAGATGTAAAGAGAGAGTACAATACAAGTAAATGAGATTATGTAAGTAGCTAGCCAAATTAATGACAGAGGATGCAGTCTCCCACTTAATATGAATCAGGTACAATGGGCACTGCATGTTCAATCTACTTAATTACTGATTTGTCTCTAAACAAGAAGAGGATTTTTCTCTTACCTCAGTCTTTATTTTTTTGCCAGACTAGGCAAGCTTTTTGTCTATAAAGAAAAAAAACCACCAGAATTCTCATTGCTTGATTAGTCAAAAAGTATGTAAAAGTGATTCTGATCTTTTTCTGTTTAGATTGTCATCTGGATGGTGGAAAAGGTTGGGCCAAGTAATACAGTTCAAGAGAGTTCTGTATGGGTTCTGCATTTACACAATGGTAGTTTTCTGCAACACCTTTAATTTTCAATACGTATACCATATTTTGGAGAATCCTTCACTTTTCTTGCTAGGCAAGAGATCAAATTATTTATTTATTTATTCATTTATTTATTACATTTTTAGCAATTTTAAATTACATTTGTTCGTATGCATGATTGCAATGAATGTATTGTTTTAATGATTTATAATGTTGATTTCAATTGAAATTCAGTGATATAAGTGCATGATAGTAGATTGAGGGATTAAACTAACCTTATTGTAGAAAAGATAAAAATTAAGCAAACAGCACAGGCACTTGAAGTACTTCCAGTTTGAAGAAACAAGTAAAAGTTTTGTTGCAAGGAGTTTGGAACTTGACTATTTACGACCATGTTTTCATATACATATATATAACTATGTTTAATAAAACCAGGTTTTTGCATAATGACTATATGATATTGGAAGAATGCAGTAAAATGTACGTATCACATTATTTTAATGATATCAGGAATGATTTTCATTGTAGGATAGACAAATAATATACCAAATTTCAATCACTTACTCATATCACCTTTATATCAACAGCTGAGAGTGCAATAAGTAAGCAAAATGAACCTGTAACACATTTGTTACATTTCTGCCAGCTCTGAACTGGATGTACTTTGTGTGTGTTCAGGCCATAAATCTTTGGAAAGAATATTCTATAGAGATTGCAGACTGAATTCAGAGTAATTTTTTGTACTCAGACCAGTTATAGTTACTGGCCTTTTCTTGGAATATGTCATTCTTTCTAGAGTAATGTTTTTTGGGGAAAATTAAGAGATACTCAGATCTCATTTGCTTCAAGGAGATTATAGAAGAGGTGTGAAATAACTCTGGAAATACTGAGATGATTACATAGCTCACAACTGAGCCAGAAGAAATGCAGCTCAGTGATACTGTTCTCATTCACTGTGTTTTTTCTTGTATCTTCACCATGGCTTCTGTAAGACGCAGTTCAGCTTGAAGCACTGAGCTGGCTTCGCTGTCAGTCAGTGCATTTTTGTAGAGGGTTTCTTTGGTTTGTTTTTTTGTTTATTTTGTCTTGCAGAGTTTTTTGACTGACTGTTTCTGACAGTGAGGAAGGGAAAACTGGTGTCTTTATGCCATGTCATTTTATTTACTAGGAAAGATAAATGTATGCTCGGCTTTAGCTCTTCATTGTTGTATCTGAAGGTTTCATTCAGGTAAGTTAGGCAATGTTTAAAGAATGCCTGTGAAGAAGTCTTTCCTTGATCTTTTCATTCACACACAAAACTGAAAGGACAATATTTTGCTTCCTACCTCATAAGTCACTTATTTTATTCAAAAAGTGATATTCAGTATTGCAATTACAGTGGATATTCCAGCCTGAAAGTCTTTTGCATTGGGTTTCACACACCTGAGTTGTATCAGAGGAAAGCTCAGAGGGAGAAATCAAGCAGGTGTCTCCAGTTAACTATTAGTCCCTCCTTAGTAAGAAATAGGAGGGTGCTAGGCTCTTTAAAAATTAAGCCAAAAAAAATTTCACTTAGTTCAGAGCATTCCGGAGGAACAGTAGCAAAGGAAATGAAACAAAAAAACAAACAACAAACAACAGGCTGTCAGCGATTTTGTATTAAGAGGAAAAAATGGCATGGAGGAGAAAGTCTTGCTTAACAAAAGCTGTATGTAGTCAAGTTTTCCTTCCTGGAAGTCGCTTCATCTTCTGGAGAGGTAAGAGAGCTTAAGTAAAGGTTTTTTTGAGAATTTTTGGTACTGGTTATTAAGAATTGGGTTTTTTTTCCTGCTTTCTGTTTAGAAATAGTGTTCTGAGCATCTTGCTTACATCAAACTGTAGGCTGGTGGCAGCTGCATGTGAGCATAGAGCTGAAGCTGTGAAAGTAGTTGTGTTCTAGGAAAGATCTGTCTTTTGTATTTTTTGGCTTTAGATAGGAAAAAAAAATGTAGGATTACTAAAATATTTGGCCTAAGATTGAAGTAAAGGGGTAAATGATTAATGGGGGAGGGTTCCCAAATACTGTGCACTTGCTACCTTTCCCTGCATTGTAAATGTATAAGAAACTGAGTATTTTGTTCATTTTGCTCTGAGGAAGAAAATCTTAAAAGGTTAGGCCCCACAGTTGCAATTCAGTTGTACTGTTCATTAAAGTGCAGAGCCCAGAGCTTTGCTTTCAAAACTCCTCAATAGCCGTGATACTGCAATATCTGTTCCAGCAGTAGCTACATGTGATTTGTACTGGTTTTCATTTTTTTTTAATGCATATGCTCTTTTTCCTGGTGTAAGCGCTAAGTGTCTTCTTTAGCAGATATTTGACCTGTAGGAATTACGCTTGGTTTGGTTTTCATGATTGATTTTTATTGGTCTTGTATAAATTTGCAATAAGCCGTAGCAGAAGTTCAGAAAGATCTTTGTTACTGTTTTACTGCTAAAGAATGTATCCTCATCTGTAGTTTATCAGTACAATGACTGTTTATTTCCAGTTTTTAAGTACAATTCATACTATTTCTATGTTGTGCTTAATTGAGAGCTATGGTACAGACTTACGGTGATAGTCTCTTTGGACTGTGTTATTTTCTCAGGATATTAAAAAAAAAAAAAACAAAACCCAAGACCATAAAACCAACAAAAGAACCCCCCCC
>JAOEHY010026153.1:0-23073 GCA_025447955.1 Psilopsiagon aurifrons
CCTGATCATCCTCGTGGCCCTCCTCTGGACTTGTTCCAACAGTTGCATGTCCTTTTTATGTTGAGGACACCAGAACTATATAGTGATCATCTTACCCAATTGCCTGATCAAATCAGGGCTGACCAAAAGCTAAAGCATGTTATAAAAGGCATTGTCCAAATGCCTCTTAAACACTGACACATCTGTGGCATTGACTACCTCTAGGAAGCCAGTTCCAATGTCTGACCACCTGCTTGGTAAAGAAATGCTTCCTAATGCCCAGTCTGAACCTCCCCTTTGAACTTTTCCCATGTGTCCTGTCACTGGATCCCAGGGAGAAGAGCTCAGCACCTCCCTCACTTCCCCTCTTCTGGCAGCTGTGAAGAGCAGTGAGGTCACACCTCAGCCTCCTTTTCTCCACACTAGACCAGCCCAGAGTCTGTAGGTGTCCCTCACAGGACATGGCTTCCAGCCCTTTCACCAGCTTTGTTGTCCAACTCTGAATGCAGTTAAGCACCTTCACAACCTTCTTAACTTGTGAGGCCCAGAACCCCACACAGTGCTCCAGGTGAGGCCACACCAACACTGAGCACAGCAGGTTAATCCCCTCTTTTGCGCAGCTGGTCATGCTGTGTTTGATACAGCCCAGGATGTGGTTTGCTCTCTTGGCTGCCGGGCATGCTGCTGTCTCACATTGAACCAGCTGTTGACCAGTGTCCCATTCACATTCTAGCCTTGGATACTGTCCAGAGCATGTAAGGAGCTAATATTTGTAAGCTCTGCAAGAAAATTATTTCCCAAGTATTTTAAGCATCAAATTAGGCCTCACTCTTTCAGGGTGTTTGTGGGAGACTGACCTCTTCCCACATGCAGCACATTGAGCTTGTTTGCGCTCTTGTTTGCAGTTTGCGCGCTTGTTGCGCTTGTTTGCAGGAGTTTGCTTTAGCGTCCACAAGTTCATTTCCAACTTTGCTGACTATTTGTATTTTCAGTTTTGTATAGCTTAACATGTAGCCAAATCTGGTTACTACAGACTGTCTTCTTGTTACAGAAGTAGTACCCAGATTGTGCTGACATGAGCAGCCTTGTGCACGTTTCCCTTAAAATACTGCCACTGAAAATAAAGGCTATAAACTGAGAGGACACAAACCAGACAGAAAAAGCAAAGCAGCAGAAGGTTATTCACAGTGACAGTATGAGGAGGACCACCAATGAAACCAAAAGCAATGCACATGTGTTGCGTAGGGACAGTGCTTGGGTGTCTGTAAATGCTGAGCACTTTAAGCAATCACAGTGATGCAGGCACCTTGAGAGAAAATTCTTAAAGCCTTTTACCCCAGTTGGAAAATTAAAACAGGAAAAATAGTGTTATTTAGAGTATGATAGAATGGACAGAAGCCCTGTTGGCTTACAGGGAAGTGTGGATTTCCTGGCAAGGCAGGGACCTTAATTTCATTATCTTGATTGTCAGAATAATTTGTATGTGTGAAACTACTGTAACAGATTACTACAAGCATAGATTTTCTTGAGACAGTGAAAAGAATAGTGATATATTAAACCAGCAGCTTGGTTTGTAAAGACTTTTTTCTTGAGAATATTAAAAGATCTTTAGGTTTGGGGAATGCTGTAAATAATTCTCTTCTTGCTGGATTGGGGATACAGGTCTTTGAGAAGTTTTTGAGATATCTGAGCTTCAGATGCCTGCAATAGTAAACGGCATACAATTTTGTATTCTGGCTGCCTTGATTTCTCTGTGAAGTAGGTTTACTAATTAACTACTATTTTTAAAGATAATAAAGCAATTTCGGGATGATGAACGGGAGCACCATGACATTGGGATTGAGCATGATGCAGAAGCGGTAAGTACAATGTTGACTAACTGGCACTGTTAGCAAGGATGCAGATGTAATGTTCTCATTTTCCTCACCTAGTGACTGTGGTGTAGTTTGTTACTTGCAAAATAGAAAATAAAGCACTTGATACTCTTTGCCCAAGATAAAGGTGAGAAAGCACTGCATGTTATAGCTTTCTGGAGCAGAATTGAACCTGTTGGAACTCACGTCAAGTGTTCAAGTTGAGAGGTGTCCTCTGCACAATTTTGAATGTAATGTCTAGATTAAATATTTTTGAGGATAAGGCTAATAAGTGCTATCCATACAGCTGGGAACTTGAGGCATCATCTTGGTAGATGAACACAACCATGTTAGGAAGTGTGAAATGCTAAGCGAAATTCTGTGTTTCCTTGAATACTGCCTGAGGAATGTATGACTTCTCCCCTCTTTTTCTTTTGACTTGTATTTGTAGAGAAATGGAAACATTTTGCAAAATTGATAGTTTTTAATTTAGTTTTCTCTAGGGCATATTGGGCAACAAATACAGGTGGCTTTTGGTGGGGTTTTTTGTGTGGTTTTGCTTTGGTTTGGGTTTTGTTTTTTCAGATGATGTTTACTATTCCTCACCACAGTGTGGTTCAAACAGAACACTTCATCAGATGTATTTAATCTTTTATTCTTTGTTTTACAGACACCAGCTTATTCAGTTTTGAAGACAGCTATCCAATTTGGATGCAAAGCTGCAATTTTTTTATCAGAAAGAATTTAGTTAGATTTTCTATGATGGCAATAAACTGTGGCAAAAAACTGTGACACAAGTGTATGCAAACTGTGGAGGACTCATAGTTATTTTATACAACCTTTTAAGATTTTCTTCACTGAGCATCTGATTCAGCTGTCTTTGTCACATCAAGTACCTGTGCAACAGGTATCAATGTTAAAGTCGGTTGAGGTAAATGTAAATGAAGACGGCAGAATTGAGTCTGTATGAAATAAACCTCCTTATTCAGATACTGTTCACAAGGTGGCAGCAAAATATGTCTGTATATACATGACTTACATCTATAATGTGTGTATATATACACATGCATCAAAATGATAAATAGGTTCTCTGTTGGCTCCAAATTTATTTGTACTTGAAATAAGCTGGAGCTCATTCAGCTGATTTTGAAGCGATTAATACTGAATAAGTAGGATATTTTGAGTTGTATTTTCAGGCTAAGTGAAGTACTAGTAAGTATTTCTTTTCAGTCTGTCTTGAATAAAGGTTGGTATTATAAGATTTTAATCTGAAGATGTGTTTTATTGATTTGGGTCCTTTTTCAGGCTGAATTACTTATATAGATTTTTTTCTTCCTTTGGGGTTGTGGGATTTTGCTGGTGGTGGATGGTTTTGTTTGTGTTTTTGCTTGGTTTCTTTTCCCTGTGTGTGTGTAAGGAGTTGATCCCTGATATAAAGCTGGTGGAGAAAGCCACTTGGAGCACATGTGGAGTTGTACTTAATACTCTGTTAGAACTTTCAAGTTTATCGCACTTTGTCTCTAGTCTTCAGTGGCTCTTGAACAGAGATGCCCTTGCTTCCTCGATGTTCACATAGTTTCCCCATGCTTTCTGCTGCCATCCTGGCATGAAGCAATAGAAATAAAACGAAGTTGTGCATGGTTCTGTTAAATGCTGATTGGAGATGTTAAAAGTACAATGATGGAATGAGAATGTCTTGAACTTGTAGGGATGAAAGGGATTTCATGCAAGATTGCATCTCTTGGTCCTCTATGTCTTAAGAACATCCTGACCATTCTTTTCCTATTGCATCACTATGGAAATAGTGTAACTTTCCAAATGCATATGGATGATCTAGAAGATGCAATAGGTTGATACAGACATTTAAAGTCCCTGTGAGAGACTTCTATTTTTATAGCTGAGAAGCATTATCTGCTGACTATGTGGTAAGGGAGGGAAACCCTGTGAATAAAATTGTGGGTCACATAGAAAGCACATATCCATATTTTTGCCCTTATATCTATGCTCCTAAAACTTTTAAGAGATGCAGCTTATTCAGCTTCCATAAGCAAATGGGTTTTTTTCCAGTTTTACAGATTTTCCAATTTCTACATGTTTGTGGGGTTTGTTTGGTTTGGTTTCTTAATAAGAATAGCTAAGCTTGATATATCAGCAGAATTGCTTGCATCTTATTTTCTCTTTTAAAAGCTACGATCTGTGGTGTATTAAAGTTGGTATTTCCTTGTTCAAGCAGTGAGTATAACAAATTGAACCAGTCAGCTATGGATGTGGGATGTAATGGATATAAACTTAGGAAAGAATTGAAAATCAAGAAATAGTAGCAAGTATTGCTCGTTACTGTCATGAGGAATGAGGCCACCATTGCCAATCTTGACTTCACCCTCTATGGCAAAACTACAGTTATATTTGGGCCAGCTAAGTAGTATGATAAAGGTTTGCTGTGTGCTGATTCCAGCTCTGTTGTGCTGGCCAAATGGTATGGTCTGACTTTGTAGCTGCTTTGAGATCATAGGAGGATAAGAAGTGCAGAGTTGCCACCAGGACTCCAAGACCTGTGGGAGCATCTCAAGACCAAGCATCTGGGAGCTTGGTGAAGCTTCAGACAGCGTTTAATCCAGGTACACATCTGAGTCTACCCTTTTCACTAGCTCTGTTAGCATTTGTAGGTACTGACTGGTGTGTCACTTGACATGAAAGACTTTCTGAGATGGATTATTTACCCTTTTTTTGTGAAGGAGCTTAGACTGTATCTTAATGTAGACACTCCTGTGTGATTTATTATGGCTGGCTTTGTACCTTTAAATTCTCTTACACTGTTGCAAATGTGGCCTGGTCATACTCAAAAGTACTGATATTATTTACATTGTCCAAATAAAGTAGCATTTGGGAAGTAGAAAATTTAGGTAATGTAGAGAAGAGAGGAACTGGAACAAAAGATTGGTAAATTAAAGTGGTGTTGAAAGAACATGCCGTGCAGTCGTGTAAGTCACGGACTTTCATAATTGAGTCAGAAGAAGAAAAGATTGCTTGATGAGTCGTCCATTGTAAAGTCTTTAATAACAGGAGCAGCATGGGACAGCATCTTTTGTAAGTCCTTTATAAGAGCTGCGGAGGGAGGGGCACAATAAGTTTTGACTCAAAGCTGGAAGTTGCACACCCACACATATAATGGTCTTGTGATATAAACTGGAAATCAAGCCAAGCACTTCCCTGATCTCAGCCATTACATCAGGGCTGAGTACTGGACAAGGCATCTGTGGGGCTTTCCTAGAGATATGATACTCAGCTGAAAGCTGATGTTTTCCAAGGCAGCAGTTACAGAGACAGAGGCTCTCTGAAGATGTCTGTGATGGTGGTTAACAGTTGTAAGATTCGTTGCTGACATAGAGAAGTATTCATGTGATCCTTTGTCCAAGATGTGGGTGGCCTGTGAGACCATTGCATGCTGCTCACTTGGGGCAACAACATTTAAGAGACAAATCCCATTTTTAATGCATTCAGTTTGGCCAAAGGCTGGGAGCATTAAATACCAGGAAGTCACAGTGTGAGTTCCCTGTGTTTGGCCATATCTGCAGTCACTGTGAGAGTGTTCACAGTGAGTTCTTTGTCCTCAGCAGCTGACAACATCCTGCACATTTGAGTAGGCCACCAGACAGTAATACTGACTCTAGTTGTGAGTCAGGAGAACAACTCTGCTTTATGCTCCCAAGCAGGATTTGTTCCTTCTTTTTACTGCAGCAGCATATTTGTGCCCATCCATTAAAGTGTGGATGAGCTGTTCTTCTGTCACTTCCAATGGCATTTCCCTACTCACTGGCATTATTCTTTTATTTTTGATGTTTTACATAGAAAATTGAGTGCTTTTCATTTTCCTCATGCAAAAGGCACTTTTTTCTATATTAAAAAATTGTATCAGATTTTGAAAGACTACAAAAGGTGGTAGAAGGTTACAAAAGGACTAGAGATGCTTAAGTGCTGTACAGAACTTCTATTGTACAGCTGCTGCAAGGCTGTACTTTCTTTTTTAGGTTATTTTGAGGCAGAACTAAACTTGACATCAGCCATCCTGGCAGGGGTTAATGGCAGGCAGAGGCCAAAATACATAGCTTATACAAGTTTGTTATCAGAGCGATTCTCGATGAACTTTGATCATGTTGACAGGGAAAAGGAACTTGGATCTGACACAGAGAGGCTGTGAAATGATGCATTTTCAAAACAGGGAGTGGGGAAGATGGCAGCATCTTCACTGTGCCTTTAGGCTTCCAGACTCCCTTCTGAACTATAAGATAATCATGTAACTTGGGTGTTGTAATATGCAGTAGGGTGAAATCCTTCTCCTCAAAGTAATGAGGGCTTCTAATTCCTGTGATAACCAAGGCTTGATTCTTCTAGCTTCTCTTCTCCAGAAAGTGACTCTATAGTTCAGTGAGGAGCAGAGGGTATCCATCTGTGTGTGCATAGGGCTACAGGACTGTTACCTGCTCCTTGATCAGCATTTCACCTCTTACTGTTTTCTCCTGCAATCAGTGCTGGGGATGATCTGGTCCCTATTCTCCAAAGCTGCTCTGAGTCAAAGATTAAGGTAATGATAGTGCTTGGAGGTGAGTGACATGGCCAGATGGTTCAGTCCTTGTGCTGAGCACTGTGGCTGGTTTTGATGCTCTGAAACAGGAGCTCTGCACTATCTGCACTAGCTCAGGAGGAGGAAAAGCCAGCAAATGAAAGCAAACAGACAACAGTAGCTCTGTCTCACAAAACTGGAAGGCTGGTTATGAAAATTTGAAGCTTCTCTGAAGATCTGTGGCCTGTCAGAACTCTAGAAAGCTAACCAGGATGGCAAGGTGCATGTGATGTCATGGTGGTGTAGGTCTGACTGTGTCACTACGTGTTTCAGCCTCTTACTGCGGCAGCTGGGCTAGACAAAAATCAAATCCTCATGGCTGTGATTAATGTGATGGTGCTGACATAAGCTGGATGGTCTTTTTACAAGGGCATGTACTGAGAAGATAAGGGCTAATGGCTTTAAACTGACAGAGGGGAGATTTAGATTCGATATTAGGAGTTCTTTGCTGTGAGGGTGGGGAGGCCCTGGCACAGGTTGTCCACAGTAGCTGTGACTGCCCCATCCCTGGCAGTGTTCAAGGCCAGGGGGGTTCGAACTAGGTGATCTTTAAGGTCCCTTCCAATGCAAACCATTCTATGACATGCCACAGGCTATGTAAAATGGGACTCAAGATTGTTTGGCAGAGAGCTGTGTCATTGTCTAAACTGATATATGTTAAAGATGGAAAAAAGATCTAATGTGCTTAAGCTTTGACTGGAGTAGATCCGTGTGGCTCACTCCAAGCGTAATGAGCTAGGCTTGCTATAAATCGACTGAGGATATTCCATACGATATCTATGCTGGGCATATGTGGATTGTACATGTCTTTTTTATCTTAGCATTTTTTTAGCATTTAGTCTGCACAGTCGCTTATGTCTGCTTTGTTTCTTGACTTTAGGGAAGATAAAATTTCAAATGGTGTGTCAGTCATTTTTTTTGTCACTAGCATCAAAGTTGTGGCATGTCACTTGCATTGAAATCTGCACATCTTTTCAGCTTGGGAAGCTTCAAGGGATAAGTCAAAAATACTGGCCGATTTAAAGGAGGAACATGTGTGATAAAGGAGAAAATTGTTTCAAGGTACCATTTTTCTATTTGTTAATGCAGTTTTGCCAGAGTGGCTGAGATGAAAAATCTGAACAGACTTAGGAGAATGGCAGCAGTTGAACTCCCAGAGTGGCAGAACTTAACTTGTGTTGAAGAAAGCTTGATGATACTGCTGTTTAGAGTTGTGGGGCTGAACTAAGGGTGAGCGAATGAATCAAGTTAATTGGAATGGGTTCAGTGGGTAATAGATCTGTAAAACAACTTGACTGTGCTAGAAGGAAAATCCCATTTGTTGTCGTTAGGTGCTCTGAATAAATGCAGCCTCCTGTTCACTCCAGGTTTTTGAGAAATACCACCTTATACTGTGGTTTTACAGAGCAGAACCCAAACTGAAGCAGACCAGGAGATCATATGTCTGTGTCCAGAAATAGAGCTTATGGCAGCAGCATCATTTCATCCTGTTAAAATGCAGATTAATACAGCTATGCTGATATTAATGAAAGATTATTTTTTTGTGCCATATAACTTCATTTCACAAATTAAGGCCATGATACTGCTCCTTACTTGTGCTTGTTTTTAACTGGAAGTAAACTGTGTTCTGATGGAAAACCAGGAATCACACAACATTTCTTGGAAAGGAGCTCTGGAGGTCATCTTGTCCAACCTCCCACTGGAGGCAGGACTGCAGCCAGCACAAAAGCAGGTCAGTTGTGATTTTTACCTAGCCTGGTGGTGAAAACCTCCAAGGACAGACATTCCACAGTCCTTATGGACAGCCTGTTCTGGTACTGCATTATCTCACCAGTGATGTTTCTGGTTGGTTTATTTTTCCTGATATCCATCCTGAACCTTCCAGCACTCTTGCCGCTGCTGCCTGTGATGTCATGTGGTACCATGGAGAAGAGTTTGGCTTCACCATTTTGGTAAATACTCTTTAAGTAGTTTTAGGCAACTGTTGAATCACTTAGTTCTCAACATCCCAGTGTGTGTCCCCTCTGCTGAGCTCTGTGCTGAAGAACAACCTGGGAGGCGGTGAGTAAGGCAGTGGAATACCGGGCATAGATTGGGGTGCACATCTCTCCTCCTCTGCATGGCTGTGCTGTTCCTGCTGCGTTTCCACTGCAGTCACAGCTTTCACAGCAACAGGTACCTCGTGGCATGACTGTCCCCCCAGGAAGAAGGGAACAGAGCTGCAGCTCTCCTTACGCCTGATTCCTGGCCCACAGGAGAGAGATGCACCTAGTGACCTCCTTGACAGCCTCACCATTTGTTTTAGATTCCAGGCTTTGTATGAATGCCTGAAGCAGTCTTCTTTCCCTGCAGGTATTTTCTATCCAACTGTTTGCATGTCAGTGATTTGGTTTTCAATTTCACCTGTGCCTTGGACAGACAGATTTATTGACTTGATGGTACAGATGGACATCTGTAGACCAAGGTATTAACAAAAGCAAGTCATAAACACACAGTAGGAGTTTTTGCTATTTAAAATATCTTTTCAGGACTGCAGAATAAAAAGATCATTTGTGGCACTAGGAGGTGCTTTTCTGTTTTCTTTGTGGCCACTGGCCAGCCACCTGCCAGGGGCTGCTCTGGTTAGAGCAGAGGTACCAGTGGGTGATGAAGTTTTTTGTCGTGCCTTTTGAAAACAAGCTCTGTCAGCTGCATTTTAGCAAGCTGTCATGAATTTCTCCCAAGTCTGTGGTTTGAGGGCAGCTGTATAGGCAGAGGCTGCTAACTGTGTATGCAAATCGATAAAACATTTAGTGGAGTGAAAAGCATTTGCTTATAGGAGTAGACAGACATGCAATGCCATGGCAGATATTTCAAGGTGTTGATATTTGTTGCTATCTCTGGATTAAGTCAGTTTCCTCTTTAAACAGTAGCATATGTCTAATTTAAAGTTGTCTCTCATCTTAATGATTGTTTCCTGCCTCCTCTGGGGACAGAGACATGCTCTGGAGATGGCATCCACCTTCTGAGGAAGGAGAACACATACAACCTGTTTTCCCAGGACTAGTGCTGAAATACTGGAACACAGCAGGGCCTCTGCTCTCCGGATTTCATTCCAAGTCTCCCCATGCCAATGGCTGTGGATCCCAAGGCAGGTACAGCAAACTCCTGCTTTCCTCTCAGGAGTGACTATTGTGTTTTAACAAATGTCTCTACTAGCCCATGGCATTCCAATGGGAAGGGGCTTTGCTTTAGGGCTGGATTAAGAGAAGGATACTGGGTGCAAGTCTGCCAGAGTGTTAAATTTTTTCTTAAGTCTAAGCACAAGAGCAACAGGGATAATTGGATGCTTAAGGCTAAACTTGTTCTGAGGCTTTAGTGACTTGCCTGTGGCCACTTAGCAAATCTGTGGCAGAAATACATTGGGAATTCAATTTGAGAGGAGTTGAACCTCTCAGGTGTCTGTACTAACAATGCAACACTCCTGGTATCTGGCAAAAAGGCACAGACTTTGCTGCTTTTAAGTGTTTTTATGCAGCAAAAGAACAGCATCAGGACTTCAAATCACTGGTGGGATTGTTCTAGCTTCAAATGGCTCAATTCCAGCCCTGACCTGAAAAGCTAGTGACTGATGAGGAACTGTGTTCCACATCTTATCTTGTCAGCCTTCATTACTCTGCCTTTTGGCAGGAAAAATACAGTTTACTTGAAGACTTCAAAGGTGGATGAAATGTTGTGATTCAGAATAAAGAAAAACCAACAAAAATTTGTCCACTTTTGAATTCCTCCCACCCAAATATCCAGCAATACTTGCTAATGAGAAATAATTATCTCTCAATTTTAAGTGATACAAGTGCTATTGTTTACATAAAATATGAGAATCTAGCAAGACATCAGGCATATGTTTAGAGGGATAATGTATGAGAAATCAGTTCTCTCTTCCCAGGCAGCTGAGCCTTACAAAGGAAGATGACATACATGTGTTTATAGACAGACTCTAGAGCTGGCTGCATTTGCTTATCATTTGTCATAAATGTGGAGGCTTGCAGCACAGAGTACTAGTACAGTGTGAGCTGGAACATTTGCTGCTCTCCAACAGATGTGGCACAAATCCCAGCGCTCACTGGATGTTTTCAGGTTGGTGACCAGCAGGAGGATTTATCCTGGTAAACTGATATGAGTAACCTTGAGTCTTCGCATGGATTGTTGCTTAATCCATGTGAAAATTCCAAATGGAGCAGGCAGAGTATGGCCTGGATTTTGGCTTACATCACTGGCAATTCATAGCTGCTGAAGCAGCCATCTGGACCTACCTGATACATTGCTTCGGATGTTGCAAAAGTGTTGGGATGAAAATGCTTGCTGAAGCTTGCTGAAGCTCCTGCTTTGAAGTGACCTGTAGAGTGACCTGATGGTTCAATATTTCTTTGCAGTTGACTCGTCCTTCTCTACAGACATGGAATTCAAACAGAAAAAACCCTGATCATTCGCAGCGGTGAAAGCACTGTGTCTTGTTTTTAGTGACTTTCCTATTAATGAGAAAATCCATGGTTGTATTTTTCCCTCTTTTTATCTTCCCTATGCTTACCAAAATACATGTGATACTGATACAACTGTTGAATTTAGAAGATGTGTTATAATACATCCTCTATGTCTAATCTTGTACGGAGTACTTATTCCAGGCTGAGCTTCAGAGAGGTAAAAATAATCAGCAGAACTCTAATACACTTGTCTTTCTGATTTGCTGAATCAAAACAAAACACCCCAAAACAACCAACCAAGGAAAAAATCCCAAACAAAACACACCCCAAAACCTCCAAACCTCAAACATTTCACTTACAGTCTTATCATCACAACCAAGAGAAACTAATCAAACAGATTACATACGTGAGTTGCATGTGCTAGGTATAAAAATGTAGCATAAAGCCAAGAAGAGAAGTTTACAGAGATTTCCTAGAGAATATTCCCCTGCACTTTAAAACCAATGATAAATTTTGCTGCACCTGGCAGCTATTATGCCACACTCTGCTCTTACTCAATGTTCACCCTATTCATCTTAGGCAACTCATTCCTTGGTTCTCCGACATACTAAGCTATTAATCTCATTCTCATGCAAACACTTAACAATCTGAAATTGCTACAACGCACCATTGTAGACTTGATTCAGTAGCTGGTTTTGTTTGCTGTTAAGGATGAAGAATCCAGAGTGGATCGAAGTCCATCTGGTCTGTGGACCTCTGCTGCTTTGTCTTTGTTTAGACTTTGATGCTATGAAGTCTCAGAAGTCATAGCCACCATGCATCTGTGTTTGCCTTAAATCAAGTACCTTCTTAAATGGCTTTTAGGTGTTTCGTTTTTCTTTGCTTTGCTGGGCATAAGTTGGAATGATTTTTCTGCAGTCTTTGCTTTTCTTGGCTTCTAACATAGCTTTATAAGGTGTTTCTGATTTGAATCATTAGGTCACTGGGCAAGTCCAGCTGTGCCCCTTACCCAGCAGTGCTTTGCTTCTGGGGGTTATGAGGAGAATCAAAATCTTGAGCTGAAGATAATGAATTACAAGGGCAATTGTTATCATGACAACTGTTTTTGATCACTGATGGGTGGGTGAAAGTACCTATGCAAATGCACATCACTGCATGCCTCATTAATACCATGTCTCTCTGTTGAGCTGAGAAATGGGCAATGTGACTTTTATTCAGTGTTCACAGACATAAGAGCTGCTACAGCCCTCAATCACAAGCAGTGAGACACGTTCAGGTGTGGAGTCCACCGCATCTGGGTAGGTGATAAGTGGACAGGCAGTGGCTGGAACATGACTGTAGTTGGAGCCATTTACATTTAGGAGAGTTGGCAAGACCATTTTACCAGCCAATCTTCAAGTTTTCTGGGTGCTCCCTGCTGGCCCTCTGGGGATGGAGGGAGCACACAGGCATATTTATGCCTTTCCTGGACTCTAAGGCTTCCAGCCCTTCTTGGTGAGCAGGTGGCAGATGGTGTTTTCATAGAATCATAGAATAGGGTTGGAAAGGACCTTAAGATCACCTAGTTCCAACACCCCTGCCATGGGCAGGGACACCTCCCACTAAACCATGCCACCCAAGGCTGTGTCCAACCTGGCCTTGAACACCGCTCAAGGTGACAGTGTCAGCACTGCTGAGCAGGAGCTGGGTTTCCCTGGAGCAGAGAGGTAGTTTCATGCTGTTACAATGACCTGCAATGTGGCTGGAGGCCAAGAGAGAACAACCTGGCTGCCATGGAGCTTCCACATATCAGGCCTCCATGCCCTTTTCAGGTATGGTTTGACCTGGATGGCTTGCCTTTGCTGACAGATGAAGATGGGCACTAAAGCTAAGTTTCTACTCTTCTTTGGTCAATGGACAGGGTGTAAATGGACTTGTTAGGTGGCTGTTTAGGAGATACCTGTGCTTTATACAAATAACTGCCTTCAGTCCTACGTTGATATTTTTTCAGTCATCTAGTCAAGGAGTTAAAGTAGCACTGTTGCACATGTGCAGCTCTACGTGCAGCACAAACTACGGATGGCTGAGAACACTGGAGGCAAATGGTATACCAAGAACCTACTGGTTCAAATTTGCTCCTTCAAAGTATTTGGTGAACAGCTTCAAGTAAGATAAATGTCCAAAAGTCCATGAATGATTCATTAAAACAAGGGAAATAAATCCAATAAAGCATTTTATCATCTTGAATAATTCATTGCACTCTACTATGTATAGGAGTGAGATTTAAAATATATTTCCTAGGCTTATAATTCATAAACCTGACAAAAAGATGATCTAGAAGGGGGATATTATTTATTCCAGAGCCAAAGGCTGTTGCTGAAATTGTGAGAACTGAGGCCTCTCAGTGAGTTCAGATGCAACCCCTGGTATTTTATACTTCTTAAATGACTAAAAGTCTTCCCGCAGAGACGAGTTGTTGAAGCTCCTGTCTATCAGATCCCAGAAAAGCTGTAACCACAGCAGAGCAAAAGGTATGGAAATTTCAAGTGTGCAACTTTCAGTATCAAAGTGCTCTCAGAGAGAGCTTGAAATTTGTTCAGCCTGAGGCATCTCTCCCAGAGCCTTTGTCATCTGTCACACTGTGGTGGCAGACAGAGCAGAGGAAGAACGCATTCATACGAGGACCATGTCATGCCATTTATAGACCTGCAATCCAAGCAAAAGTCTTGGTTTTGGGTAGGAAAGAGTTCTTTTTTTGTTTCCCAGTTTAAGCTTTTAATTCTTTGGCCATCATGGATGTCCTTTTTTTGTGCTACTTTGAGGACCAGCAAATTACTGCAAGGGTAGGTGGTGACATCTCTGCTCTGCAGTGCTACGTTTGTGGTTCCTAATGTGTGATGCAGCAAAGTTGTCTGAGTCTGTTTCACTTCAACACTTTGTGTGGTCTTTTACTGCTCTGTGCTTTTATGTCCTCCTTTCATTATGAGCATATTCTTTTCCATTCAGAGAGAACCCAGGCATAAAGATCCCATAAGTGCGACCCTGCTGCTAGGGAAGGTGGTGGTGTTGACCAGTGTATCATGAGCCCGATGACAGTGAGAAACTGTCAGCAGGGAGCCAAAGGAGCCTCATGTCAGTGGAGATCAGGTACCAACTACTGCCAAGGAGGATGTCTCAGCATCCTAATTGCTCCTCTGGACAGTGCTCTCGTGTCCATTTGCAAAACCTCCTGCTTGTTTCTCTGAGCACTGTGAGAGTCTCCAGTGAGGGATCCACTCACCTCCAATAGTAGGACCTCAGCCAGGTCATGGACATGTCCCTTCCCACCACTGCTGAGACTTGGGAAAAACAACCTTTTGCATTCACCGTTCTCCTCCCCCATTTGCAGGTATCACTTCAGAGATGGCAGAGGGGGCAGGAGACAGAGCATGTTCCTGGAGGTGAAGTAAGAAATAAAATGCAGCTGTGAACCTGCTTGCTATAAAGTCAGTTTGGGCTTGTCTTCCCTCTCCCTTAGGTGAGCCTCTGCAGTTCCTGTTGTTTCAGTGAGTTTGCTTTGCATTTGTACTGATGTGAGATGAGAAGAACAACTCGTATTTTACAGTTCCAGGGAGCAAATATGATGTCTTCTGTATCATAAAATAAAAAAATAGATTTAAATTGAATTATGTAGGACATGAAAGATGATCCCACCTCTGTTCAAGTGGTTGGCACTGCAATAATAAGGCAACCTATAACACTAGAAGTAAAAATAGCTGTTACTTGATGAGCTCATCTGACTGGCCTTAAACAAAGGCAGGTAAATGCTACGCTTGCTGTCTTGCTAATGAAGTAATTGTGTTGCTCTGCATTGATCTGTGGAATGTTTAATCTTAGTTAAAAGGGCATGGCCTGAGAAGCCAGTGTGGAGGTATGCTGGGAAAAGATCAGGTTTAGCCTTCCTTGTGGGATTTCAGGCTCCAGTGCTGTAATGCTGGTCCCTTCAGAGGGCAGCCGAGCCAGAAAAGAATTCCCCTTAAAGCAGGAAGAGTACATGGGTGAGGCAGATTTTTTGGCATGACTTAAGCAACTGCATGCATGGACATCCATATGAGGCACTGTGCTGCAAGATGTTTATTTCAGCCAATGATGAGCAGTGCCTGCAGCGTCCCCCCAGCATCTTTCTACCCAAATCAAGTGGGCCAGAATAGTGCAGAGGACACTGTCCCAAGTGGACTGTTGTCTCTGGGGTGGCACTTTCTGATGGAGATGCTGCCATCTGGGGATTGCTGCCAGGCTACCTCTCTGAGCCCAAGTACCTGTGCTACTGTCCCATTGGGAATGCAGGGGTGAGAAACAGTGCTAGCTCATGCCTTTTATCAGTTTCAGGTTGCTTTTCCTTTTCACATGCCACTTTCCTTTTAAGCTATTAGCTTTTCTCCTCTCTGTTTCTGATGGTATGAGGTAATGGTCCAAGACAAGGCTTCCTAAGCTACCACTGCCCTCCAGTCTTTGCAGCATGGATGCTGCATCATCTTTTCCACCCTAATTGCCTAGTGCTGATAAGCCAGTTTCCCTGGACTGATCCTCCCAAGCTGTTTTTTCCCTCCTTTTCCCTGGGTGGCTGATCCAGCCCAGGCTCATCAGGAGGCCTGTCAGCTGAGCCAGGATCATCTCGTTACTTGAGACTGTAAGCTGGTAACAGAGCTTGTTCGCTGTTGTGCGGTTGCCTTTGATTCTGTGTGCTATATCTCATTGCTTCATGCCAAAGCTTTATCATTGCAGTTTGCTGCTGCAGGTGATTTGTCAGGCACAAAGCTCCTTCTCTATGTGCATAGCAAGCTTAGGGGTACATAAGCCCAACTGTGGAAGACACAGAGGCCAAGCGGCAGGCTCAGAGTTGGACCTGGTAACAAGAGTCACTAGTGATGGGGCAGCTGCTGCCCCAAGTCATCAGTGACACAGACACAGCACTGCTGGAACCAGTGGAAAGCTGTGGGATGAGCACAACATAGCTCCTTTGCACTGGTTTATGAAAAACAGAAGCTTTTTTGTTGTTGTTGTGGTTAAGGTGATATGTGTCACAGAGGAGCTGTTTTCACTGTGTGACTTGAGGCTCTCTGCCAGGAGAAATTCACAAATGCTGGTAGATGAGGTTTAGATGTGTAGTGGTGGAGGTAAGGGAAGTTTTAATCTGCTTTGTGAGAACCTGTATTTTTGAAGTTAAAGAACAAGTGATCATCTGAGCAACTCTTGAGGTTTTGGCTCTATTGCTCTCAGGTGGAATGAGATGGCCAGGCAGTGCTGATGTCCTGCTGCAGCCTGAGGACTGTAACAGGATCTTGCTTGTATGAAATTGTGTATGTTAATGCTTTGGACTTCTGCTCCGCTTCACAATGGCCAATTTCAACCAAATTGATTGCAAAGTTATTTGGAGGTGCAGTGCTTGGGAAGCAGCATAGTTTGCTTGGGAAGCAAAGTGAAAAGTGTGTTCCAATAATGTGAGCAATAAGTAGGAAGTTGGAACCTCTGTTAAATTCTCTTTCCTAAATCCTCTGTTCATTAGCAAACAGGTTTAAAGATCCAGATCAATTT
Source organism: Psilopsiagon aurifrons (assembly GCA_025447955.1). NCBI lineage: Eukaryota > Metazoa > Chordata > Aves > Psittaciformes > Psittacidae > Psilopsiagon > Psilopsiagon aurifrons. The sequence goes on from JAOEHY010026153.1 coordinate 16,467, forward strand.
AAAATGATCCAATCTTGCTACATTGATTTAAAAATCAATCAAATGGCACAATAACCTCAAACTTGTGTCATGTTGCCATTACAATCCCCATTTTGATTACTATGCTTTAATCAGCAAATTAGGGCTCAGCTATGTGATCAGGTTTTATTAGTTTAGCAAGTTATGGTGCAAATACACATTTAGGTGACTTAGCATTAATTAAGCTAAAGCATTTCAGTCAGTGATTAGATTTACATTTGGACACACACATGCCCAGGTTTGATTAGTATTAAACTGGTTTTTGTTAAACTAGTTTAACACAAGCACATGTAAGCTTGGGCTCTACCTGATGTTTTTTAAACCCATGGGTTACCTGGCTCCATCTTGGAGGTCCTCAGACCCACAAGCACTGTTATGCCCTGGGGGTGGTGAGGCAAGGGAAGGGCTGAGCAGGTCCTGCACTTTTCTTGACCTGGAGAGTTTTCATGTTTCCATTTTCAATGTAAGAAACATCTCTGATAGAAATACTGAAGGATATTTCATTCACAGTTACTGATGGTTCCCTTCCTGATGATGCTGTATACTTGCATTCCCCTTGCCAAAAAATGTTTCCTCTCCATGAGGCTGTAGTTGGCTTCCTTCACAATACCAGCAGCTTCAGCTTGCTGAAGGACGTGTGACAGCAGCCTCCCATGGCCACAGCTTGTCAGACAGAACTCAGCACGCTGACTGACACTAACATAGATAGGCTGGGGTTTTGTTCCTCTTTCATTACTTAGCTGCAAACATATAGGCATGGCTTCCTGAATGCTGGTGTGGTGGGTAAGTATAAATGCTCTGCTCACACAAGCTTCTAAGCAAGAAAAGTCCTTGGGGGTTTTCAAACAACATGGGGCAAGCTGGAGATGTGCCAGCTGATACTGGTACTGTTTACCCATGTAGAGCCAATGTATTTCTGTCTATAATGAAAACAGGCTTGGGGAAGAGATTGTTGTATGAATTACTCAGGAAGCCATCCTTCCACAGAAAGGAAATCCTGTATTGGGCATTATGTTGTTTATAGCAACAAGGTCTGCTTGCAGGCCTTCTGATTAAGAAGTGCTACACCCTGCGATAGCTCGTAAGCAAACAGACTGGCAGAGGTGGTGAGAACATCCCACTTATTAAACAGAAAATGTTTTAAGAGAGAGTGTGCAGTAACACCTCTAGCCCAAACTCTTCCATGAGCATGCACGTGCTGTGGAGCTCTGGCTCTCCTCAGCCCTGGGTTGCTGAATCTCCTCAGCTGTTTGTGGTAGCAAGGCACCCTCTCCTGTTTTCCCTTCCCTAAGTGGGTAGTCAGTTACCCTGCTGCAGTGACTGGCAGAGATTCAATAGTCCACAGTACAAAACGGATCCATGTCTGCCTGTGTTGGTTTGTATTGTTATTGATAGTGTCCCTTAAAACCTGGAGGTCAGAGGAATGTCAGATGTTTATTTTGATCATGGCATCCCCCTTGCATGACCACCCTGTGGGCTGGGGGAAGAATGTTGCTGGCGGCTTTGCTTTCAGAGGATATATATAGAAGAGTAATGATTGGGGCATAAAGTGTCTGATCTTTCAGACTTGCATTTTTTTGCATTCAATTATTGTACTTTTCAGCTCTAGATTGTTTAAAAGTGCATTATAATAAATATGATAACTTCCACTTGCTGTAGAAGAGCAGCAGCAGATCACTGGTAGAGGAAAGGATCCCCCTGTGTTTCCTTCTTCAATAGACTATGTGCAGCTCTGGTTCACCAGGGTGGATATAGACCAGGTGTAGCTGGTGGGAAGTCTGAGGCTTGAGTCTCAGGTACATTGTGAAGGCATCAGACAGATGCCAAAACCTGTCCATGCCTTCTGTCTTCCCGACACTTTCTTCTACCTACTCAGCTGGTGAGCTCGCTGGTTCAGGCTGCTCTTCCTACCTCTCAGACAGTATCTGGTGTACTGTAGCATTAATGGATCGGTTACAAAGATGTATAAAATACTACTAACTGCGGAGAAACTTTGATGGATGCTATATACCCAACACTTCCCTTTGCCTCTACAAATCTCCAGGGAGATCATGCAGATTGTATATACTGGGATATCTATTTTTAGCTCAGACTATTGTCCCAAAATCAGGGTTCCTCACCTGGTGTGCAGAGAGCCAGTTAATACCCAGAGTCAAGATTCTTGTTTATTCTGTCTGTGCAGAGATGGGTGCAAGGCGGACACTCCACAAAGCCAGCAAACCCTCAGTTTGCCAGCTATCCACCTTTATGCATTTCAAACAGTGGAAATCAGTGTTTTCCTTATATGTAACAGTCTGTATCTACAATCATTGGCTCTTACATCTCTTGTTTCTTTTTAAGGACACTGTATATATTATTTCTCTACAAGCGTTCTGTAAGTAAGGGTCTCTGTGGGCAAGGGTCTCTTGTCTCAGGGGGGTGATTTTTGGTATTATAATGGAACAAGTTCCTTTAGGAATACAGTTACCTTCTGTTCTGCGGAGCTTTTCAAAGGCTTTCTGCCTTTTCTGATCTTTCTGAAGTTAGTTGTTACTCCTCTAATCCAGATGGTTCATTTATCTTCTACTTCTCCTCAAGGTCTGTAAGCTTGTAAGGAAACATTGTCTTTCCTTGCTCCATGCAACTCTACAGTTGAGATTTTCAAGCTTTCACACACGTAGTCCTCTACAGACTCACAGAATGGTTCATTGCCAAATAACAAGGCTTCTATGTGAATAAATATAACATTATTCCTTATTTAGTGAACAGGATATCCTGGGTATGTGATATTCTGAAGCAAGTGTTTAGATAACAGCTATTAAACAATGAACGATCTAAACAATGGTAGTAAAAATTGATGTTGTGAATTCTCTCTGGTCCTCATTTTGAGGTCATGGTTATTATTGTACAACCTATTGCTTTTCCGGAGTACACAACTGCTATTAAAAACCTCATGAACTGTTTTTATTCGTTTTTATACACAAGCAAGAAGACTGCTGCTTAAGTGAAAACCAAGGAGCATCAGCATTATAATTTGCCAGCAATTTATAGATATTTTAATCCAAACAGATGAGCTGCTACTTCTTTTGGAGATACAGAAATTGGAAAGCAAATCTGATGGCCACCACAGTAGTAAATATATTATATATGGTCCAGCTCCTGGGCATGCAGGAGAGGTGAGCTCTTGCGTCACTGTGGCTCATTCTCAAGTTCAATGTATTCTTGTTACTAGAAGTGACAAGAGGAGCAAAGTACTCCAGATAAGATAAAATGGTTTGTTTCTTTTCCGCTGTGATGGGTTGTAAAATGCAAACTGTAAGGTGTGATAATGTGGGTGAACTGTATCCATGGCGAAGTAAATATAGCCCCTGCAGCATAACTGCAGTAGGACTGGAAAGATGGGTAATGAGGAATGATGCTTGTTGCTACTTGGTAACTGAAAGCAGTTTTGTGTTTATGACCACTTCAATTCTACCACAGCCATCAAATGCCCCTAGCTTATGTGAGCAGACACATGGTGTGGCTCATCAATTGGCAATTTTCAAGGAAGGTACAGAGCACCCTGTGAAGTCTCCCACCTCTGACACATTCAGCACTTTGCCCAGAGACCCAGTCTGTGCTCAGGGAGTCGGGAAGTAGCCAAAGTCCTGGAAAAATAGGCTGTTGGCCATTTTTCATCAGCCCCAAGCTCAAGAGCTCTCATCTTGCCACTGGCTGAGGAGGTGAGAAAGGGCTACCTCACAACTTAAACAACAGTAGTAAAAATGTGGATTCACTCTGGTCCTGACTTTGAGGTCACAGTTATTAGCATACAACCCTTCTTCAGCCTGAGTGAGCCTGCACAAGAACTGTCTGGTGCATGTACAAGCATGCGCTGAGCTGGTGCTTACAGTGGCAGGTCTGGTGTGGCTGGTCACCCACTTGCTCCTTGGACTTTTCGCACTGGCTTGGGGTCACATCTGCATTTTCTCCAGCCCGCGGGCCCCATGGCTGGCTGGGGCACCGCAGCCATTCCCCTTTATGCAGGTGCCACTGTGGTAATTGCCATGCTGCTAAGCTCTAGGTCACCCCGTGGGCAGCAGCTGCCTCCCAGGCACAAAGGGCCATGCCAGCTCCTGCAGATGTAGCTGTCTGTCTCCTGAGCGTGGATGTGCAGCTAATCGAATCACCCTTGCGTGAAAAGACAGCCCAGGCTGCCTTGAAAAGTCAGTATGCTTGTGGCAGGGTGTGAAAGGGTGTAGAACATGATGGGCTCAAGGGTGCGAAAAAGCACAGGGTAGCGAGAATCGAGCACACGGGGCATTGGGCTCATGGCATTCAGTGGGAGTTTTCAACAAAACATCTTTAGGATCAGTTTCATACAAGCATAGCTGTGCTTTTTAACTGTTTTGGGGTTTTCAAGGCGCAGAACAAAGTGTTTGAAGTGATGGGTCACAAGCAATAGGCAGCATGATGAATGTTTTTGTCCACTTGTCTGGCTTTGTGAAGACATACAGGAAAATACAAATCGAGCAGTGAGGAAGAAAACTCTTTTCACTTCCTGGTTGTTTTCAAAGATTTAATTGTTGTGGAATGACATTTCTGAGTAGCAAGGTTGTGGCTTCAGCTGTCCCACAGCTGTCAGACAACATGTTCTTAGTTATGGGGCATGAAATATTGTGCAGAAGATGTCAAATCGCTATGGTTTCTTACCTTTACATCTACTTTATTTTAAATTTAATAAATACATCAATAAGAAAGTCCTGTTTCTAACTCCAAGGTTCAGTGTTTGAAGTAGTTATGACACCTTTTTGTTGCTCTCAAGTGTGCTTCTAACTCTCACCCTAGTTTGGTTGCCTGTGAATTAGTTCAGCCTGCTTGACCTTGGCTACCCAGGTTGACTGTGAGTGCAACATCTTGGCTATAAAACATAAGCTGCTTTCTGTGAAGTAGGTTTTTTATGTACTTGAAATCATCTTTTGTTTCACATAAAGACATATTACACAACCAAACACTTGTACAGCCTTTCTCTTTGCACTTGGTGCTCTGCCCTGCTCCTTGTTACAGCATTTTCAGCTTGCTGGCATTAGTCTCTTGTATTCAAGCACTGCTCCATCGCCTTCATGGGGCCACCCATGACACTATGCAGATGCAGCAAGTTGCAGCAATGCTGTAATAACTTGATCACTTAAAATTAAACCACAACAGAATGCTTACACAGATGCTCCTTAAACTTCACCAAACAGCTTTGAAACTCAGTAAACACATATTAAATAGAAACTGAGGATGATTATCCTGTTCCCATCAACATCTGAGACAGAGCTAATATACTTCCAGTAAAATAAATGTTTAACAATGATCTTGAGTACCTGTGCAGAAAGCAGGTGGGATGAATTCTAGAAAGAAAATGTGCAATGTGCAATCCACAATCCAGCCCTATGGGCAATCAATGCAGTGATAGACAAATGCTATATAAAGAAGTCTTGGATCTGTGTGGTGCTATGTGGCACAATTTTCCTTTTCTCTAAATTTAAAATGCTGCTTTCTCATCTTCAGGTAATTGAGATCTCCAAAGACTTGCCCCAGTAGCAGCTTGGTGTGCTAATTTGTTAGGTTTAATCATCACCATCATAGAGGACTGCTCAAGTTAAAGCTAGCTGGACAAAAAGCCACATCCGGAAATACAGCTTAGCTACAGTGAGCGTGTACCACCCATGCGAGACATCACATGAGATACGGGAAATGCAGGTCCCAGTGATCTTCAGATCTGCAGTGCCCTGAGGAAGTAGTCTGGGTGAAGATGTCTTAGTGACAGGCAAGCCCAGTGATTTCTATGGGGTTTAAGGTGATTGTAAAACTCTTTGGTAGTGCCTTGGAGCCTTTGCATGTGTGATGATGTTTTTGTCCCTGCTTTCTGACTTGAATGTTTGGCTCTGCTATTTGTAGGCTTGGGACAATGCCTGAGGTAGCGCTGTGTGCCTGTTTCTGATAGATGCTCAATTCTTCCTTTTTCCCTCTTTGTGCTGAGGGTGATGCTGTGGGCAGAAGTGTTCTGACAGTTGCAGATAACAGCGGGCCTGATGCCACGCTGTGTCTCATACAACAGATGAGGCCATGGAAGTCCCTGTGCAACAAATGAGTAACTTCTCTCGGGGTTATGTCTTCCTTTTTATTTTGTCAGCGACTGAGCAACTAAGGCACAAGGGAAGAAACCAGGCTTTTGAATGGCACGACTGCAAGAGCTGTTAGTACAGCGACAAACCATACGCACCCTGGTGAATTAATGGTGATGGCTTTACTGTGCCCTTGGCACCGAAGACCCCCAGGCAGAGCTGCGAGCAGGAGAAGCTCCCCTGCAACAGGATAGACCTTTAAGTGAAAACCACGCGGGGAAAAACGTGCAACATGGAGACTGCCACACAGCACCGCTGCCCGCGCAGCGGCACTCCCCGGCGATGCAGCCGTTCCCCGTACCTGGGGATGCAGAAACACTCAGTCCTGGGGACACGAAAACCGCGCAGCGTCCCGTCGCGGTGAAGGGGGCACGGGCACGCAGCCGGGGCAGCGCAGCCAGGCCCTGCGGGGACGCGCCGCACCCCCGCGCTGAGGCTGCGGGGCTTCGGCCGCGCTC
>JAOEHY010026157.1:0-16616 GCA_025447955.1 Psilopsiagon aurifrons
CTTGGCCAGACCAAAATGTACTAAGCAGTAACTAAAACATTGGTGTTATCAGCACTGCTCACAAGCTGAAAGTCCAAGGAAAAAAAAAAACCACAGCTCCACACCGGCTACCAAGAAGGAGAAAAACGAATGCTACTGCTGAACCCAGGACAGTTGCATTTCTTATCTCTACCTCTACCACAAGCGCTTTGAGGAGAAATTGGAAGTTGGTCCATTCTTACAGCTGGAGATTCCACTTGCATCAAGCACATCCCCAAGCAGCCACCTTGTCAGACTGCGGCCCCCTGTGCATCCTGCAGTGACACCAACTACATTCAATTGAGGTTGAGTATCTAGATCCCATGATCATCTGTAGCCCTATTCAATGAACAGTAGAAATACAAGAATTAATGTCTAAAGTAATTAATGAAAATAAAAAAGCTAAGGTATTTCAGACAGAAAAAAAACATTACTTGGGTGCAGAACTCTTTTGTTATGAAAAGTAGGTTTCTGAAGATGTGTATTAGGGTAAAAAACCAAAACAAAATAACAGCATGTATTTCAATATTCAATAGTATGTAAGTTAATTATCAGTGTTATAGAAAGCTCTTCTGCTTTACTCTATTCCGAACATACCACATTTTTCTTTACTTTGTCTTCAGAACCTCCAGTAACAAACAGTTAACAACTGCTAATTAGCTATCAACCAACTGGAAACATTGAGCATTATATATATTTTTTTATTAATTTATTTTTTTAAGAAGGATTCTTTCTCGAGTTCTGGTCTTTAGAGGTTTCGTCTACAGAACAGGACTAAAAATAGTTACTGACCTTTCCAGATCCAAGCTCTCATCTTTTGTTCCTGAGACAGAAATGGAACAAAGCAAATTAAAAGCATTAGAATGTAGCTAAGAAAGTAGAGACTGAATAAATACAAATTAAAAAAATGTTCTTTGCCGATGGAGAAAATAGTTTCAACAGCGGCTGCGTAGCAAAGGAGTTTTCTATAACTCAGGGTAACAAAGGTAACAAAGGAATGGAGGTATTTTTCTGCAAAAGTCATTCTGTGTGTGTGCACATGCTTGTGTGCACATGCGTATTTCTTTTTAAATCTAATTTGACCATGAGTCAAGGGTAATGGTCTTTCATAAGAAATGCTTCAGTAAACACTGAAGATTTTACAACAGACTTATGTTTTACTATAAGATTACAGATTTTCTTCTTTCATTTGGTTTCTCTAGTTGATCAGTACAGACTAAGATGAACTGAGAGAGGATCTCTGTGTAGGTGGCTTCCCACATCACCATATAAGATGACAATGGACAAAGAACTGTATTATTACTTTGTGGGAATGCTAAATCTTGAACATGAACAGTTCGTTGTGCAAATTCTCTCTTCTCAGTGAAAATCACGTTGCTCTGTCATTTACAAGGTAAGGGATGAAGTGAATGTGTCTGTGTGTATGTGCAACTATCATGTATTTGAGTATTAATTATAATTCTACCCTGCGCATCCCAGACGGATGATGAAGTACAAACAGGTTTTCAACTTCAGCTGTAGAAATGCATAGGTTGAGCTTACAGTTCTCAAAGTGTCCTTCACACTGCTAGTGGTTACTTTTGCATGGACATCTTATCTCACTCACCGCCAGTCAACATCCTTGCATCCATGGACACACTTAATGAACCACCAATCCCAGAAATATGGAACACAGAGTAGTAGCAGAATTTGGGTCTCTTCTGCATGAAATCCTCTTCATTCATATACTCAGTATATAACAAAAAGAGGCTATGCAAACACAGAGATGGCCTTCTAATAAACTGTTCCATGAAGGCAACCCACCAGGAAAGAGCTAACCTAATAGATCTTTGCCAGGCTTGTTTGTAGCTTAGTCAGTATTTGGGGATAGAGACAGGAAGGACAAGAGAAATCAGACTGTGTACCCTCTATGATGGAGCTTAGGGAAGTTAAACATGACTTGAGATAATTCTCAAGCAGCTCAGGCTCACTGAGATATCTCCCATGGAAGAACCGGAGCATCTTAAAACTCTCATCACTCAGTAACCTAAAAATGTAACTAACTGCTAGGTAACATATTAAAAAGGAATTAAAATTTTTAATTTGTAATTCAATAGTAATGAGTGCTTGGCTATCCTTTCCAAGGATAGGATTTCAGTTGTGGAGTCCATCAGCATTTTGATGAATGCACTGTTGGTTTTCACACCTTACAATACTTCACTTTCTTCCAAACAATTTCAGAAGCCTGTATAAATCACCTAGACTTGTAAACAGTGAAGCAACTCCCTCTTTTGGCAGTGAGTGATAGAATGGCTTGTACACACTAATTAATAATTCTAACATTTTAACTAACAGTTGAACAAGGAAACAAAACAGGGAAAGTATTTGGAAGAAAAAGTAGACTTAGAAAAAGAGGTTAATCAAAGATCAAAAAGAAAGGAGAAGAAATTAACACACAATGAGCATTACCTGAATATCTGTCTAATTCTATTTAGTCTATTAATGTAATTTAACTTCTTTGTTCTATTTTTGAGACTTAATCGTCTCTCGATGAACACACACACACTCATTAAAGTCACTGTTAAACTGCTGAACACAACAGGGCTGGGAATAAGGTTTTCCCACTGCTCACCTGATAGAGTAATTAAAAAAAAACCAAAACACAACAAAAACAACCTAACTCCTGATCTGTATTTGTGTCAATACTACACAGGCTGAAATAACGTATACTGAAACAAGCTGCTTTACAGAACTGATAAGTGACAGGAATTTGGGGCAGACTTCAGTACACACAAACCAGCTGGTTTCTGCTGGAATAATTTTATGGCAGATTTCTTTCTGCAGACTAAAACTTTTGTGAGTTTACAAATACACATGTTTCTGCGACAAGCAAAACCTATAGAGGGTGGGAAATTAGTACAATAAAGAAAGACCAATAAGAATACTTGGAACTGATTTCAGAATATTATGATGTCCCCTACAGTTTCCACACCCAAATGAGAACACGACACGCCTGTGTATTAGTTTATTTAATTCTTTATCTCCACTAAGAGCAAGTAAATTATGTTGATACAATGGTAAACATATACATTCGCTAGAGCCTCCCACAATCCCACAGAGCTAAAGGAAACATTAAGGGACGTTACAGGATTAATGCTTTCATTCTACAATATGGATATATGGCTTTCATACAAGTTTAAAAAAAAAAATTGAAAAGGTAACACACTGCTAGCTTACAAAATCAATATACAAACTGAAAAAAAAAGGAACAGGAAAAAGAGTGTAACCCATGAGAAGACATCCTATAGCACTGGTTTAATAGATATATACAGAATTAGAAATCCATTGAACACAATATTCAGGCTTTAATTTGTTATTTTGACTTTCATTCCTTCTTTGTGTTTAACATCCAAACTACAGGTATTAAGTTTATTTCAGTTTTACTTTATTTTTCCTTTTTTCTTTTTCACATTTTCCTTACCTTTTACTGGTAGAGAAAAAGCCTTTTTCTGCCTGGGTTTGTATGTTCACACCTAACTGAAGCAGTCCATCCACTCAGAAGCTTTGAACAAAGTCCTTCCACGTACTTGGTGCGACAGAAGAGAACATCGCTGTGATACTAAGTCCTATTGGCCATTTCATGGGCATGTGCTTTGCATTTTCCTCAGACACAGCTATCCTTAAACTGATATGCTGGTGAGCGGGAAGAAACCTGTCTCTTCATCCTATATACTACTTTTGTATCCTTGCGTAAATACCAACTCAGAACGAAAAGCTCTTTCACTTCTACTTTAGCTTGAAAACATGGTAGCAGTATTTGTGGGATACATTTTGAGTTATGGATGCACTTTTTAAATAGTTTTGCTTCCTCATATATGAATATTTATATGTAGTGTGTATGCATACATATTTAGAGACCTGCTCTGCCTGACGCTGATATCCCCATTAGGTGGTTTCTATCTCAAAGCTGCAGCAGTACTAACCTGACTCTGTTTCAGGTCCCCTCAGCAACCACAACACACTTCAGATTATCAGAGCTATTTCCTTCACATATAAAAATCTAGATGAACTACATAATTACAATATGGGAAGTGCAATGAATGACCTAATGAGAAAAGTTAAGTAATGTTTTCTTACCAGGTAGATTAGGGTGAGGCAACTCAAACAGTGTAACTAACTGAATGAAATCAGCTATGAGTAAGATAGCCCTGTACATTCTATTGTACATTCTATCTGTCTAGCTTCACATCACAGAATTCAGAGTTAAAGCTTTTATACAGCCTCTAACTTTGAATGACCTTCTGAAAAGGGAATACTTGGGAGCTTCTATTTTATCTCACCAGTAAATTTATACTTGGACACACACTACCAGTTTTGTTTCAGATTTTGTTATTGTGCATTTTTTTTTTTTTTAAGCAAGGAATAAGAACTGTAGGTACAGTTTTTTTCATAGGCAAATCACTCAAAAGGCAAGAAATTTAAAGGCTAGGGCTAGGAGATATCTACTGAGGTTTTAGCCGTCTGAGACCCCAAGACATTCCACATTTAAGTGGCAAACTGCAGAAAGGCGAAAAGGATTGCAAAGCCCCACTAACAAGATAATGATAGTTGAATATAGTTGAATTCTCACATTTCCCTTGAAATATCTCATTTCTGCTCAGGTCAGAGTGATGAGGCCACAAGGCAAAACAGCCATTTTTGAAGAGTAGCAGAGGGGAACATTGTTAGAAAATTGTTAGACTTCAGAATCATTTAGCTTTGGTCCAAAAGCACACAAAGTTTTCTGCTGAGCGAGGCAACCTAGACCTTCTACAAATGCAAACACCAGTGGGGTGGAAGAGGCTCTCTCCATGCTCTATTTGCTCAGGCAAGTCTTCCACTGTTCCCAAAGCTCCACGTGACATGTCTCCTCCCTTTAATTTGGTGGTAAAAAGAGGACACAGTGGGAAACGATGCAGCTTCTTGCTATCGTTTATCTGCCCAAGGTGTTTTTCTGTGTGAGGGCAGACACTTTCACCACTGTGTCTAATTTTTGATCATATGCGATGCATTTCTTTCCTCCAGGAAGCCTTGCCCAGGTTGAGCTATGACAAAGGTTTTACAGGCAAATTACCCTCCCAAAGAACCCAGGGATTCTTTGCACGTTCTCATATTTCTGTGTTCTTTGTCATTTTCTGATTAACAAGTTGCTACTGTGTCTTTTAATCTTAAAAGAACACAATGAGAGGCACCTGACAGTAGGGGCTTACTGGGCTGTTTTGCAACAATTCAGCTAGAAATTGAGACTCCAGCCTCAAGCATGAGAAAGGATCAATGGTATCCACAGGAGTTTGGCTGAAAGGTAGAGTGCCTTAGCAGGAGTGACAGAAAACCTACAAACACTATAAAAAGCATGGGTGAATGGAAGAAGACAGACAACAGGTATAATCTGCTCCCACAAAGGAAAGAACGCAATCATAAGTTCACAGAAGAAGCTGCCCTAGAGAGTTTTAGAAGATTGAATATGAGATACCTATCCCTGTTGACATACTGCTTCCCCTTCAAGTAAGAATTTAGGAGATGTGAAACACTACTGTGCTCTGTCAAAATGGTGTACCTCGCCAGTATTTTGCCTTAGAGAAGTGTCAGGTTTACATTGTTAATTTGTTGCACTTCATAGGCTGAGACAGTCAGGCTGGCTTTTGCCCCACCCTCATCATTGACATTAGACTAAGGAAAGTCAGATGAAGTTTATTGTTATGTTAAAGAATCTCATTAAACAAATGGGAATGCTACACAATGTTTATCTTCAGACACTCCCTGCTAGCGCATGGCTAGTTTATGGGGGTTTATAGCCTGTTTCCATAGTCAGTCTCCATAAATATCCACTTTCCCTTAGCTCATCCTAATGCTGTTGTTTACATGAATCGTTCATTGCCACATGCCAAGTGGTGAAGGATATACACAAAGATAAAGAAATAAGCCATATTTTCTCCTATCATCATAGCTTGTACTCCTAAACGAGAAAAGACACTATTGTCTCTGTTTTGACCTTGCCTCTGGTTGGACATGTTCTTTTGAGGCTGGAGTGGGACTTGACTTCTGTATAACATTCTACATTTGATTAGTTTTCATTAAGGCACAAATCAAGCAAAGCATAATAACTAATGTGCCAGCCCCTAATCCTGCCTTCCCTACTCAAGGAGCGTGCAAAAGAAATTTGTATAAAATGCTCCTGAATTCATACCTTTTTCTTTTTCACAAAGTCTCCAACACTCTCAGTTGATACATATTATCATTATTTTTTTTTTTCATTTCTTCAGTTCAAAGTATCATTATGGAATTAGAAGATGAGAATCAGTAAGTTATAACTTAGTATCTACCTACATGTACAACAAATGTTCTCACTTCTGGGAGCCTTGCCCCATAGTTCTGCTGCATTCAGTAGTCTGTTAAATACGCCAGGCTGACAAGCAATGGTTCTTTTTCTATATGGGCACTCCTGTCAGCAGATATGTCAAAGTCAGAAAATGTTCCAATTACCAAATATTGTTTTAAATCAAGATACAGACAGGCCTAATTGCTTAGAAGCTTGGCTCAGCCTACTCAGAGGAAGGGAACTGAGCTATACCTAAATTGCCCTAAGTTTAAACTTGCAAGAATCCAGAGTCTGGATGAAGATTCATCCTTAGCTGATGTTCAATAACTCATCTCTCTTTTTCTCCAAGAGATTTGAGTGCTCAGAAAAAGCCTTTAATTTGGGGAGTCTCCATTATGTCTCCATACCGTACTACAGCTGTAGCAAATGAAGATGGAAACCACTTCTTGAGAGGGACATTCATGAAACAAGCTTCAGTTGGTTAAACTAGCTAAGCAATATATCTATGCTAAGCCATTTTCCATTTTAACAGGATAGCACCAAGAGGGTAAAACATATTGCGTCTGAAGTAGCCATCCCCACAGCACTGTCAGACAAGCTTGCCCTCCCAGAAGAGGGAGAGTAGAAGATTAGAAAGCAAATAAGGAGAAACTTCAGAATGACTGAAGTGGAAACTGAGCAAGATAAGATGGGAAGAGGTTTTGTTCATATTCTTGCCTCTTGCTTTCTTGATGATGCCACTAGTGAAGCAACTGCTCCTGTTAGGTACCAGGCACTTCCTTTCAGAGCTGACCTGACTAACCAATTCTGTTCGCTCTTCCTGTGTGTTCTGCCATGAATTACTTTTATTATCTCCATCACCACAATTTCCACAAAATGTTCTCTGCTGGTTCTTTTAGAAATTTTCTTCATTATTTATAAACGATGACAGATAAAACTCCAATTACTGTCAACAGTAAGATGCTAATACAGATTCAAACATACGTGGCTGAGTAGTACAGAGGAATCCTCATATTTCACACTCTTCGCTAGCAGGACTGCTGCACTTTCTTCCGGTCCTAACATGGTAATCTTTTGTTTGTTTCTTTGTTTCCTGTAAACTCTCCCTATGGAGGCCCTATACCACCATAGGAACATGAGTGGCCTCCTTCAAAAACTAGTAGGAATGTTCCTTTAACAAGCCAGATGGGCAGTTAATCATAAGGGCCATAAGGTTCTGGAAGAAACTTAGGGGAAATTATTTTCTTCTCACTCACAGAGATGGAAATCAGAAGTTATACCTAAGTTTTGCTAAAGGGTAGTCAAACTGTCGGTCTCAGCATCATTCCCAACTCCTTCCAGCTTCCTGTGAATCGTGGACTAGATTAACCAGTGTAAGACAATGGTGCAACAGTGTTTGCACTCAAAGCTGAACCACTTTAAGTGAACTGATGCAGCATTTAGACAGACAAACCTTTGGTGAGTGAAAAAGCTTCTTTCTCCCTTTGCTTTCAATCAGACCTACCAATTCATCAGTTCAAGTCTGAGGCACAAGCACAGGTAGACCTGATTAGACCATGAGCAAAGCAAATAGCACCCAGAATCACCCAAATATGAGCCTTTATGATTTTGGATTTGGTCATTGCACATCCACCATATGTTGGGGACATATTTAACTATAGCACTGGCTCAGGTATGTCTAACAGCATAGTCAAAATAACAAGGACATCAACACAGACTGCAAAACACACCCAAGAAGTCAGGAAAATAATCAGGTGGCTAGTATACCTTGAGCTATGTGCAGGCTTGGCCAGATGGCTTCAGAAGGGTTTAGGAACTTCTATGGATGGACTTGCCACACTGTGAGTTCAGATCAGCCATACCCTCCATGTAAGAAAGAAGAGGGCAAGCTCTGCAATTGTTATACATTTTTTGCATAGAAAAGGGGAGTGATGTTAGTCTGGAAAAAGACTCTCTACCTGTCTACAAGCTAATCCCAAGAGAACAATGTGATTTACTCAGATGAACACATGCTGCTGCGGCTTCACTGAAGTCAGTGGATACCTGCAGGATTTCAAGGAGTCTATTCATCTTGACCAGCAGTCAAGCAATGATTTTGAAATTAATTTGGGCACTGAAAACACATTTCCTCTAAAAAGTCTGGTCCACTGGGAACAGACCAGCCCTTTGTTAGATCATTTTTTTACTTTGTGACGTTTTTGTGGCTATCATTTAAAATAGGCAAAATTGAACAAACTGAAAACCAGCTATTTTTTTTCCCCTGAAGATAATTAAAAAAAAAAAAAAAACAAAACCAGCCTGAAACCACAGAACTCTTTTTACATTGAGTGAAATTTTCCAAGGTCTTTTTTTGCTTATCTAAGTAAAGAAAATGTACTTTTATATTTCCCTTCTACTTTACTAACAGAGAAACAAAAATTAATTCCATTCCTATTGGTTTCAAGTCCCACAAGTTGTCCTTTTTTCAACTTTTCAGGCAGTTTCCAAATAGATTTATTCTGTTACTTCCCATCAGACATAGCATTTTTCAACCAGCTATACTTCAAATCAACAGGAAGATTCCTACTGGTACAAAAGGCAGCTGGGTCAGGAAGAATCACAACAATTTCAACTAGATTTTTGTCAAAAGGATGTTCTCCTTTCTGTCAAAATAATCAAGTAAAAGAAAGCATTTTTCATCTTTTATAGATAAACCAGAGGACGCTACCATCCACTAACAATGATATGGTGAAAAATGGAAGTTTTGCTAACATTCTACTTGGAAAAATAACTGCTAGAAAGTAGTGAAAAATTAGGACTCTTCCATGTTCAACTGTTGAATGATTTCAAATTTTTTACTGCTAACATCCAAAATATGACCAAGGATAGGAGTACTACTAGTTTTTACCTGGTGATAGATAGCGGCATTTTGGAATGAAGATCCACCACACATCCAAAAAAATTCTATGCCTGCGAATACTCAAAAAAATGCCAGCATCCTTTCCTTAAATGAATAATTTCATACAATTATCAAGATGTAATAAGAAATTAAGAAACAAGTTTGGGTTTCTTCAGATAGGAGGTCCCAATCTTAAATATAATTGCATCCAGCCAGACTCCTATCATCACACAGGTCGCCACTGGCTTCCACAGAGCTCCACACGGGTTCAAGTTCTGCTTGCATGGGGTAATTACCAGACTGAGACCTATGGCAAGACTTGAGAATATTTTAAAAAACCCTATATTGTTCAATACCCAATAGGCATGATTTTCTAAATGAGAGTGGAGTCCTTTATTACAGGCATCTCAAAGTTGCTGTTAGGGTTATACATTAAAAATACTAAAGTAATAAAAAAAGGATATTTTTTTTTTCTGTGTTTGCTTGTTTCCTTCTATGATACCATTAAACTATAAATAATTTTAGGATAAAATGACTAGGTATAAATGAAACTGTTAACTGATCATGTTTGCTGATGTCCCTTTCTCACATTGCCCAAGTTGACTCCATTAATCCAGCATCTTCTCTTGTTTCTTGCCTTCCTTTTTCTTCTTCTTGGATTCTGTCAAGATAACAATCACCATAAAAAATTAATCTAAAAATCATTGCAATAAGTTTTATTCAATACCCCTGAAACTTCCACTTGTTTTCTCTGTGTATGTAAGAACTGATTCTGATTCCTCATTCTGAACAAGGAAAGGGAAAACAGAAAGAAAAGAAATTAAAAAAGGAACAGCTTAGGTAATAGAGAAGATGGAAGGGAGGGTGCATGTGCTGTTCAGAACCCTTCCTATCTGAGCAGCTGACCCTGATTGGCATGCAAAGCATTGTCTCAGGAACTTGCTTTGAAAATAAGAAAACAGCAGGCAGCTCCTGGAGAAACCAGGTCATGGCTCAGTGGAGAGCTGGAAGAAAGCTTTGCACACACTACCCACACACATACCCTTCTTCCTTACTTCCTTTCTATTTCATTATCCGTCTTTGGCTTTCTCCAAATACAAGAGAAACTCTAGAGTGGGGTGAGAAAGCTCACTTATTTTTTCAGCTTCTCCATTGCCAACCCCTTCTCCTTTGTCTGGGACTAACACCTATGTACACTTGAGTAGCCTGGAGTCACTACAGCATGGTCTGTTCAGGCAGCTGGTACTGACAGGATGGTGAAGGGACTAGGGAGCATCTGCTTCTCTGATTAATGTGGGGTAAACAAGGTAATGATATGAAGGTGCATGTTAAAGTTTATATTATACTACCAATAGTAGTATAATATCTTACCATATAATACCAACTTTCACTGTGTTACAGGGTAGTGTGGTATTCTACAGGTAAAGGTAATTCACAAAGGGACCTAAGGCATAAATATGTATCACACATCACATTGCAATGGGCAAAATAACAGGTCTCATGGGGAATGTGAATAAATCAAATCCTCACAGATACCACCACAAAACACAGCACAACAGGTACTGCAGAAAGAATGAAACTGAGTTTCTGTGAAGCACCTTTTCTGGAACAAAACCAGCAAGCAAGTATACCCATGTTTGCCTTAAATCAGATGTCACTTTTCTCCTTTGAATCCTGCCTTTGTTTCTTCCTTCTCAAAAAATATCTCCTCCCTACCAAAGAAACCAAAACAAGACAAAACCCCCAAACCAACAAACAACCAAAAATCAAAATAAAAAATCAAAACAACAACAAAATGAAAACCAAAACTCAAAAATCAACCCCCAACAGAAAACATCTCAGGTTAAATAACAAATATAACCATGAATGAGAAGACAAGTACTTGGACCTTCAGGTGATACACTCTTCTTTGTGAATATGATTCTTTTCTCTCTGACCAGTTTGCAGAACACTTCCTTTCTCTTTGACCAGTTTGCATAACACAGACAAGCAAGCAATAACCACCTCTTGTTAAACCTTACTTGCGTTAAAGCCGAAAGAACTACACTGTCATCTTTCAGTCATACAGAAGGCCAGGGTAACTTCAACAGAAGGCAGACCTAAGTCATCACATTTCTCTGATTATTTTTTTTTTCCCTGTTTGTTAGTGCTTCAAAACAAAATATTTTCTTCATCTTTTTTAACATCACAAAAATTGTTTCTGATAATCCTTAGTCAAAGCAAAATAAAATAAGTATTTAATGCTTACTCAGAAAAAATCTGCTCTATAGAATCTTTCCCTTAAAAACCCTTCTTAACATTTAAAGGGAAAAAAATTTAAAACAAAAAGTAGTTCTGTTTGAAAATAAGAAAATGAGCTATTATTTTTTTATGCCTGCCTTTGTACGTGTGTCAGTGTTTGTGTGTGCTTGCACATGTATGACTGCAGTCTACAGCTATTCAGAGTCTGGCACTACTTTACATGCATCCTAAAATGCCATTTATCATTAACTTAATAACTAATTTGCTTCCAGCTAAAGCTTTTTTCTCCCTACAGATTTTCTGTCTCGCCTCCTATCCTCTTTAATCCATGTTCTCTAGCATTTCCTCTAATTTTCCTCTGTATCACTGAGCCTCCTGGATTCTATATTGATTGCACTCTCTCTGACTCTTTCTTTACCCCCTAACACTGCTTTCTGTGAAAGAAACAGGGGTGTTTTATTAATCACACCAGCATCTGAACCTACAAAATCTATTTAGACCCAGCACAACCAGAAAGACACTCTGCAGACTTCAACTAAATTTATCAAAAGCAAAGCAGACACACGAATGCAGGCAGACCACTAATAGGACTCTATTGAATTGTACGTGCAGTTCACAGTAGAAGTGAAGTCACCACAAGGAAAAGTTTTTGGTCTGGACTTGTGTGATTGCATCAGATCCCCATCTTCACCTGACTTGAGTACCAAATAACTCACTGTTAATCCATCTGCACTTGGCACCTGTGGGTCTATATCTGCTCCTGTCAGCAAAAGCTGAATTCTGCCTTGTTTACCTTGTGATAATCTGCATATCATCCAAACTGCCAAACACATCTACCTACAAAGATAAGTGATTCTGCTTTGTGTCCCAGCAGAGTAAAACCTGTGTGCTCACTCATGGGATGTAAATCCTCTCACATTAAAGGTACTCACACCACCACAGCTTGATCTTTCAGACAGGTAAACTGTACTGATGCAAAGTAAATTTGCTCCACAAAATGACATGCATCCCCTAAATTGTGGCAATATCGAAAAAGAAAAAAAGAAAAAAACAAAAGCTGCTCAAATATTCCCCAGTCCTTAAGCTCTTCTAAAAATCCTACTACAGACACTAATACCAGGTACTGACCCATGAAGATGGTGCTGCTAATCCCTTCATGCACAGCTACCCACCAACCGTTTTGACTATGGGCAGGCTACAGACTACTCTATGTCCACAGCTAACAAAGTATAAAGTTGCTTTAAGATGCACTCTGTTCATGTTTTCTCATTGCTCAGACCTAGTCATTGCACCTCTGTCATTCAGGCTTTCACTGCCCTCATATCCATTCACCCTGCACTACTATTTCAACTTTTATGACCAGCTATCAGGTCAGCTTAAACAGCCACACTGGAATCCATGTCACCCTGATCATTTGGTCTGCCAATGCTTCCCTTCCAAGAGTAATCAGGCTTAACTGAAAGGGTTACATGCCAGCAGTGCCAACACTGACGCCATGCTAGGAAGCCCTGGCCAGCTGAGAATACAATGCCAGCTACCTGAAAGCTCAAAACAGCCTCATACCCCAGCACAGCTGTAGCCATCTACAGTTAAGTGAAAGATCCCCTAGATGCCACAAACTGTGAAATCTCACTATAAGGCTTTATGTAAAGTACGTAGATAGGTATGCAAAGTTTATATTTACAGTGAAACACATGATTTAAATACAATAAATGCCTTATTCAAAGGTATTTCTCCTAGATCAGGGTCAACAGTGAGGTGGGAGTGGGTGCTATCTCTTGTTGTCTCTCAACACTTGAGGTGAGCAGGCTGTCCAGTGGAGAGAACAGACGAGCAAAGTTATTTGCCTACTGCTCTGAGTGCACTGTGTGCTAGTGTCCCAGCCAAACTGTCCTTCCATTGCTGGCATGGTTCAGCATATAGCCACACGGAGGAAAGCAGTAGCAGCATCTGTGACTTCCTCTCTGGCTTCCTTCACATCAAGGAAATACTTATCTTTACAATCCTTGTGCATCCTTGCAGCAAGACAAAGGTACTGGAAGAGTGAGCTATGTACATTCCAGAATATTAATGAGGATGACAGAACAGTCCTCAGTTTTTGTGTCTGTGTTAAAGTATACACTTTCCTCCCACCCATCCCACAGTAAGAAGCTGCCTAGTGGTGCTCTTGCTCAGATGGAGGCTGGCATAGTGGACCAGAGGACACACAAAGAGCAAATTCAGAATACCTAGCTGTCCCTATAGGACCCAGCAACAAGAACTGCTCAGCCATCCCACTCCCCTCCTGGAACCTGGAGCACTTCCAGTAAGGTGAAAAAAGACCCCTATGTAACATTGTACAAACAGTCCTGCAAGACAAAACTGTGCCAGTGCACACATACTGGATTAGCTAATCATCCATCACCTCAATATGAATAGTTGAATGCCTGAGAATTATTCACAGGATTAAAGGCTGTGTGGTCATGGATTAGCACTGAACCCACTTCTGCGATAACTGGTAACAAAAATTCCAGTGAGGATCTTGTGGGGCAAACAAATTAATTTGATAAGCAGAACTTCATGAAATTTGGAATGGCAGCAGCCCTCTTTAAATAGTCATCTTTATTCTGAAGACTTATTCTCATTCAGCACAGGAAAGTAATTTCGTCGAACAGAAGCCACACACTATTTGAAGCCACCCTTAAGGTATAAGGCACAAAAGAAAGGTAACTGCATTTTAATAGAAGCCAAGCTTTCTTAACCAAGATTTGAAGGTATTTATTTTCACTTGTTGAGAAGAAGGTAACAATTCACTCATGGCACTTCTGAACTCCTGTACATAAAAGGCAAGCAGTGCCCCTAAAAGCAATACAAATCATTTGAAATAGCAAAAGCTGCACTGATGGAAGGTTAGAGTGAAGAATTTCAGCACCAGGTGTTCATGACGCAGCTTTGTCAGGAGCTAGCATTCAGTGCCACTGAATACAGAAGAAAGCAGCTCTTCTGAAAGGCTCTCTACCTCTCATTGGGGAAAATTTTCCAAAGCACCTGGCTGCTACAGCAAAGGGCATTGGTGCCACTGGGTGCAAGGAACTTCTGAATTTCAGGGATGAAATGCCAAGCCATATGGAAAGAAGCAGTCTTGACTTTGATGAAGCCAAGAATTTTATCCCTGGGTGAAAAAATTTCTCACCCTAAAGAGGTTCACCCTGATCTCTAGGAACAGAAACTGCTATCTTATGATTTCCATTGTTGTAGAAACAAATCCCTTGATTTCTGAAACACCCTTTAGTATGGCATTTCTTCTGCTTCTAGAGAAAGAGAACCTTCCATGTCCATCTAACTCCTTTTCTTCCTTTGTTTCTGCACAGCATTTATATATTCCCAATAGTTTAAGGAGGAAAAACTATCTTACAACAGCAGGTTTGTTCCAAAATAAGCTCTTCTTAGAGCAACGCAGTCCTACTGGATGGAAAAAAGAAAGCAATACTCCACTAGCTAAACAGCAGTAGAGTAGAAGGCAAGTCTCCAATGAATCAATGACCTTGATGTGGCTTTTACTTCATTAATATATTAAAATTGATTGTATTCTCTATACTTTAGCTCTGTGTTACTTAATGACTTTCTCTAGTCTTCTGTGTTTCCCAATTTCTCCACTCTTCCAGTCACTCGTCTCTAGCACGTTTTGTTTTGCTTCTCACTTTGCTAAATTTCCACTTTGAGCAGACCTGGAACTGTTCCCAGTTGAGCACAAGATGAATCCAGTTCAGACCTGAAGGGTGGAGCTAAACTGTATAAGCCAGGAAGGCACACTGCAGTGTGCATTACAAATGGAGAACAGCTGGATTTATGTCTGTAACAAACACTAACATACTGATAAAGGAATAAACCAAAGAGCCGCTCATGGAAAAAGTTTCACTCATTTTCCTTCTCATTGGAATTGCAAGAAGAAATAAATGAAAGGAAAAAAATAATCCAATTTATTTGAAACAACCTTAACAGTCAGAAAGCATTTCTTGAGCCTGACCTACAGATTGAAGGTATCTAAAACACTCCCTTTA
Source organism: Psilopsiagon aurifrons (assembly GCA_025447955.1). Classification (NCBI taxonomy): domain Eukaryota; kingdom Metazoa; phylum Chordata; class Aves; order Psittaciformes; family Psittacidae; genus Psilopsiagon; species Psilopsiagon aurifrons. Next base: position 15,515 of record JAOEHY010026157.1, read on the forward strand.
TCATCCTTACTGAAACCAGTCAGAAATTACAGGTAAGGTAATTTTTGTTGAAACCAAGGTTTTTCATCAAAAAGTTTTAATTTTGATGATTTTCTTCAAATAGTGAGAGAAAAAGTTTCAAAATTACCTTGGCAAAGGCATTAAAGACCACAGACACACATATTCTAATTTTGCTACATGGCCTAATTGTCCAAAGACAAAGATCAGGAAAGTTTCATCTCATTTTCTTTATGTCTGGGCCATGTGTATCTAAGATGTTAGTCGTTTCACTAAGTACCCAGAAGATTGCAATGGATAAACTTTCCAATCAAAGCCTACTTTGCAACTGGAGAATGCTGAAGGCGTCTGGCTAAATGAAAAGTGACATCCATAAGTAGCTCACGTTGCTCTTCTGCTTGCTTCTTCTCATCTGCCTATGGTACATTTGTACTGTTCCTTCTGTATGGTATGAACTTTCCGTTCTTTGTCATGTTCTGTGCACAAGGAACACAGCCCCAGCTGGCTCTTCAGTCCTCCTTCTATGCTGTACACAAGATCCCTCTTAATGCCAGTGAGACAGGTGCAGGCACAGACTAATAGAGAATTCACTCCCTGCATTCACATGCATGCGGAGAATGCTGAGAACAAAAAGTATTAATAGTCTGACTGGAGTTTGGCATACACCTATGCAGCGAAAGGATTACATGTTGCAGTAGTTTATATGTCAAACCAAGAGCTATATTATATATAAACACATATATAAATTTGTGATATACTGTGAATAGAGACCCTATTTCACTTAGTTTTTGGAAACCAGGCATACACAATTCTCAGCTGTGCCGTTTGTATCTGCCCCAGATGGGATCTACCCTCAGAGCACAGAACACAGGCTTGGCTTTGATTAGTGCTCCACATTGAAAAGTCTCCTGCAAAACTTCTGCAGTTAGCACAGTCAGAAGAAAAGATAGAGCAATGGCAACATGGAAAATGAGATGAAGGGATAAAGAAGGGGGAAAAGCTTGAAAGAAAGGACAGAAGAGGGAAGGGAAGGGGAGGGAAAGGGAAAGGGAAAGGGAAAGGGAAAGGGAAAGGGAAAGGGAAAGGGAAAGGGAAAGGGAAAGGG